>JAQZBX010046082.1:0-20860 GCA_029593785.1 Cabassous unicinctus | reverse complement strand
AAAAAAGAATTTGAAAGCTTACATAGAAAAAAAAAAAAAGCAGATCTTATGGGAATAAAAGGTGCAATAAATGAAATTAAAAACTCACTAGCATCATATAATAGCAGATTTGATGTGGCAGAAGAAAGGATCTGTGAGCTTGAAGATATGGCCTCTAAAAGTGAACAACAATAAGAACAGTTGAAGCAAAGAATGGAAAAAATTGAACAGGGACTCAGTAAACTAAATGACAGCAAGTGACATGCAAATATACATGTCATGGGTATCCCAGAAGGAGATGATGGTTTCACAGGTGAGTTTTGCCTAGTAGTCAGAGAAGATTTAATACCAATCTTACTGAAGCTCTTCCAAAAAATTGAACACAAAAGAATATTACCAAGCTCATTCTATGAAGCCAATATCACCCTAATACCAAAGCCAGGCAAACATATTACTGAAAAATAAAATTACACATCCATTTCCCTAAAGAATCAGATGCAAAAATCCTCAGCAAAATATTTTCTAATCAAATCCAACAACACATTAGAAGAATTATTCATCATGATCAAGTGAGTTTTATACCAGGTATGAAAGGGTGGTTCAACACAAGAAAATCAATCAGCATAATACACCACATTAATAAACCAAAGAAGAAAAATCACATGATCCTATCAAATGACACAGAACAGGCATTTGACAAAATACAGCATCCTTTCTTTATAAAAATACTACAAAAAATAGGAATTGAAAGAAAGTTTCTTAACATGATGAAGTCCATATATGAAAAGCCCACAGCTAACATTGTACAAAATGGTGAAACACTGAAAACTTTCCCACTGAGATCAGGAAAAAGACAAGGATGCCTACTGTCACCACTGTTCTTCAATATAGGGCTAGAGATTCTAACTAGAGCAATCAGGCAAGAAAAAGAAATAAAAGGCATCAAAATCTGAAAGGAAGACGTACAACTCTCGCTATTTACAGTTGATATGATCTTATACCTAGAAAGTCCCAAAAAACTACAATAAAGGTGCTAGAACTAATAAACAATTTCAGTAGAGTTTCAGGATACAAGATTAATATGCAAAAATCAGTGTGTTTCTATACACTAGTAATGTGCAATCTGAGGGAGACGTCAAGAAAAAAGTTCCATTTACAATAGTGACAAAAAGAATCAACTATTAAGGAATAAACTTAACCAAGGATTTAAAGACATTTTATTTAGAAAACTCCAATTCATTGCTAAAAGAAAGTTTAAAAGACCTAAATAATTGGAAGAACATTCCATGCTCTTGAATTGGAAGACTAGTGGTTATATAAAATGTCAATTCTACCCAAACTGATATACAGATTCAATGCAATCCTGATAAAAATTCCACCAGCATTTCTTACTCAAATGGAAAGTACAATTATCATCTTTATTTGGAAGGGTAAATGGCTTTGAATAACCAGAAACCCCTTAAAAAGGAAGAACAAAATTGAGAGACTTTCACTTCTGGATTTTAAATCATATTATGTAGTTATAGTACTAAAAATAGGATGGTACTGGTGTAAAAATAGACACATAGACCAATGGAACCAAACTGATGTTTCAGAAACAGACCCCCACATCTATTGTCAAATGATTTTTGACAAGCTTTCCATACTAGCTGGGTAAGAACAGTCTATTCAACAAATGGTATTGGGAGAACTGGACACCCATAGCCAAAAGAAAGAAAGAGCACCCCTATCTCACACCTTATACAAAAATTAACTCAAAATGGATCAAAGACCTAAATATCAAAACTAGAGCCAAAAAGTTCCTAGAAAAAAATGTAGGAAAACATCTTCCAGACCTGGAGTAGGTGGTGCATTCTTAAACCTTTCATGGAAAGCACAAGCAATGAAAGAAAACATGGACAATGGAAACTTCTCAAACTTAAACACTTTTGTGATTCAAAGGACTTCATCAAAAACATGAAAATGTAACCTCCTCAATGAGAGAAAATATTTGGAAACCACATATCTGATAAGAGTTTGATTTCCATTCTATATAAAGAGATCACACAACTCAACAATAAAAGAGCAAGCAATCCAATTTTAAAAATGGACAAAAGACTTAAATAGACATTTCTTGAAAGAGGAAATACAAACGGCCAAAGAGCACTTGTAAAAATGTTCAATATCACTAGTTATTAGGAAAATACAAATCAAAAATGACAATTAGATATCATCTCACACCGCATAGAATGGCCATTATTTAAAAAAGCAACAGAAAACAATAAGTGCTGGAGACACGTGAAGAAATAAGAACACTCCTTTACTGTCGGTGGGATTGTAAAATGGTGCAGCCTTTGTGGAAGACCATTTGGTGATTCTTCAGAAACTAAATATAGAGCTGCCATATGATCTAAAAATTCTTCTACTAGGAATGTATCTAGAAGAACTGAAAATTGTGACATGAACAGACATCTACACACCTATGTTAATAATGGCTTTATTCACAATTGCCAAAAGATGGAAACAACTCAAGTGTCCATCAGCCAATGAATGCCTAAACAAAATGTGGTATATACATACAATGGAATACTATGCTGCAGTAAGAAAAAATAAAATTGAGACACATATGATAACATGGATGAATCTTGAAGACCTTATGCTAAGTGAAATAAGCCAGACACAAAGGGACAAATATTGCATGGACTCACTAATATGAACCAAATATGAATAAACACATGGAGTTAAAACCTAGAATATAGCTTATTAGAAAATAAGAGGAAGGCTGTGAAGGAGTACTGATACTTAATGTATGTAGAAGTTTTAATTAACTTAACAGTAAATGTGTGGAAATGGATAGGGTTGATGGTAACACATTATACTGAGTAGCAGCTGTTTTATAAATGGGATTGTGGCTGAAAAGGGTAATCTAGGGATATAAATGTCAATTAAAAGAAAACTAGGGAGGAATCTAAGGACCGAATAATACAGTGAACCCAAATGTGGATGAGAAATGCAGTTAATAGTACCAATCAAAGAATGTCCTTCCGTGAACTAGAATGGATGTACATCACTATTGCAGGATGGTGAGAATGTGGAGAAGCATGAGAAAAATATAATTCATGTAACCTAGGGACTGTAGCTAACAGCAGTACTGTAATATTCTTGCATCAATGTCAAAGATATATTGTGTTAATAACAGGGGAGTATGGAAAAATATGCCAAATGTATGCTCTGGACCATAGTTAGAGGTAATAGACTAATGATATTATCTGAAAATTTGTAACAAATTTTCCACAGCAGTGTAGTTTGTTGGTGAATGGTTGCTGTATGTGAATTCTACATATGAGCATGACTGTTTTGTAAGTTTACAATTTCTGTAATAAAAATATATTAAAAAATCAAGTGAGGATAAAAATTACCAAAAAAACCTAAATGAAAAGAAGAGCATTACTTTCAATCCTGTTGAAATATAAAGGACTATAAGAGGATACTATGAACAAATGTATACCAATATATCAGATAAGCTAGGTGAAATGAACTAATTTGTAGAAACACACAAACCCCCTACATTGACTCAAGAAGAAATAGAAGATCACAACAAAGCAATTGCTATTAAAGAGAATGTATTAGTAATCAAAAACCTCCCCCAAAAAGAGAAGCTCAGGACCACGTGGCTTCACAGGGGAATTCTACCAAACATTTCAATAAGATAACTGCAATTCTGCTCAAACTCTTCCAAAAAATTGAAGAGGAAGGAATACTTTCTTTCTACAAGGATAACATCACCCTCATCCCAGAGCTACATAAAGATACTGCAAGAAAAGAAAACTAGAGTCTAATATATCCTATGAGTATAGATGTAAAAATCCTCCACAAAATACTAGCAAACTATAGCACATTAAAAGAATTATAAACCATAATCAAGTGGGGTTTATACCTTTTATGCAAAGTTGTTTCAACATAAGATAATGTAATACACCACATTAATAGAATTAAGGGGAAAAAACACATGACTATCTCAATTGATGCAAAAAGCTTTTGCAAAATCCAGTACCCCTTCATGATAAAAAGCACTTCATACTCTCAGAATAGAAGAACGTCTTCAACATGATAAAGGGCAAATACAGAAGCCTATAACTAACATCGCAATTAATGGTGAAACACTAAAAGCTTTCCCTTCGAGATCAGGACCAAGACAAGAGTGCCTACTTTCACCACTAAAGCCCCCTTGAGTAAGAATGATGTTAGAGGACCCACATTCCCAATCTTAAAACTTATTACAGGGCCACAATAAACAAAACAGCATATTATCAGCAGAAGGACACAATGGAACCACATTGAGAGCTCAAAAATCAATCTTCACATTTATGGCCAACAAGGTGGCAAAGACTACTCTATTGGGAAAGAACATTCTCTTTAAAAAATTGTGCTTGTGAAACTGGACATCCATTTGAAAAAAAAAAGAAGAAGAAGAAGAAGAAGGACCCCTACCTCACACCATATAAAAAATTCACCTCAAAAGGGATCAAAGACTTAAATGTAAGAGCTAGAATTATCAAACTCCTGGGAAAAAAGTAGGGCAGTATCTTCAGGACCTTGTGTTAAGGTAATTGTTTCATAGACTTTATACCCTAAGCTCAAATAATCAAAGAAATAAAATGTAAATGGGATCTCAACAAAATTAAAATCTTTTACACTTCAAAGGGCTTTATCATGAAAGTAAAACAACAACTTATAAAATGGGGAAAATATTTGGGAATGATATATCCAATAAAAGCTTAATACCCAGAATATATAAAGAAATCCTTCAACTTAACAACAATAAGACAAACAACCCAATTTAAAAAAATGGATAAAAGACTTGAATAGACATCTCTCCAAAGAAGGTATACAAATTATCAGAAAGCACATGACTAGATACTCAACATCTCTAACCATTGGGAAATACAAATCCCAATGGTATTTGTATGTCATTGGGAAGTATAAGGGCTTCTTCCTAACCATTGGGAAATACAAATCAAAACCACAATGAGATACCATTTCACACCTGTTAGAATGACTGCCATTTAAAGTAAAAACAGAAAATAACAAGTGTTGGAGAGGATGCAGAGAAATAGGAACACTCATTCATTGCTGGTGGCAATCTAAAATGTTGCAGCCACTGTGCAATATAGCTTGTCATTTCCTCAGAAACTAGGTATAGAACTACTGTATGACCTGACATTCCCACTTCTACATATATACCCAAAAGGATTGAAAGCAGGGTCTTGAACAGATATTACACAGCAATGTTCATAGCGGTCAAATGATGACAGCAACCCAATTGTTTATCATCTGATGAATGATTAAATAAAATGTTGTATATGCACACAATGGAAAATTACTCAGCTGCAAAAAGGAATGAAGTCTTGCTACATGTGACAACGTGGATGAAACTTGAAGATATGTTGAGTAAAATAAGCTAGACACAAAAGGATAAATATTTTATGATCTCACTGATTTGAAAATTTAGATTAAACAACCCATGGAGTCAGAATCTAGAATATAGGTTGCCAGAGGATGGGATGGGGACAGTGAAAGGGAAAGTAAGGCTTAAAATATACAGGTTTCCAATTTGGAATGATGGAAATGTTTTGGTAATGGATGGTGATGATGTTAGCACAATGTTGTGAACATAATTAACAGCATTGAAATAATATCTGAATATGATTTAAAGGGGAAATGTTAGATTGTATATATGGTAATAGAATAAAAGTTTGAAAACATATCCATATAAAAAAAGAAGCCAAAGGACATATGGCTTATGATGTGCTTTAGAGAAAAGGTGGGAAATTGTGGACAATGAATCTGAAAAGTAAGCATGCAGTTGTCCAGCATAATACCACAATGTATTTAACCATTTTCCTATAATGGGTGTTTCAGTTGTTTTCAGGATATATTTTAGTGAATAACAGACAATGCAGCTATGTCTTTTTTGTAACATATGAAGTTTTATCCAGTATATATACCTAGGATAGGGTTGGCACAAGTTCAAATTCATAAAGTAATGTAAAATGCCTGGATAATTTCACACTTGCTTTAACTGTGTAAGAGTTCTTCTTGCTTGATATCCTTGGTAAAATTTTTGCATATGTGAAGGGTATAAAATTATAGCTTAATGTCATCTAAGAGTGAACACTTAATTATTATTTTTTTGAAACTGGAAAAGTCAGGGTTCATAAAGCAGAAGAAATTGTTTTGGTATAAACCCCTCTGATGTGGAAGCCAAAATATTTGAAAGACTAAGAAATTTTCTGAGTATCTATATAGATTATAAAGACACCCAGATAATTCCAAGACTTGAGATGATGAAGATGTTGAAGCAGATGCTAATGTCTGCAATAAGAGATTATTTAGTTTCTGGTAAGAATCAGCAATGAGAAAGAATTGATGGTTGTACAAGCCTTAAAGGAGCAAGGGATATTAGGCCCAGGTGCAAGGGCAATGGACTAGAGGAGGTTTTATGAAATAAGAAAGATATTCAATCTTAAAATGACAATGAAATATTCTCTCTATTGGAAAATATGCAATCTTCCCTTGAGGGAATATTGGCAAATCATAAAATGTTTTCAGAGGACATCGAGATTCGTTCGTGGTACAATATTAGAAAAAATATTCAGTAAAGAGGTAGAGAGTGTAGTGAACATTTGTATTATGTTTTGAAACAATATTTATAATACTTATTTATAGTTATGTTTCTAGATGATTTGAATTTATCTAAAAATAAAGTTTTATACTATAACTTGCCATTCTTTGGCAGCTTTTTTTTTCAAGTCAGATACAAGGATGATACAGCTTAGTATTCTTTTATTCCCTTAATTACTTGAGAATTTGTCAAGGAATGAAATTCTTGAGTCATAAATGTTTCCCTTGAACCAATGTAGGTGAACTATTGTTTCAATATCTTCATTGATTTAATATTATTTGTAAGAATTTTAAATGAAGCCCTAATTTTTCTTCCTTTGTGAATAATCTATAGCTTTCTTTTATCTTTTTATTTAAACTTTCTGCCTAGCTTTTTATAAAATTATTTCTCTATTCCTGAGTTTTAAAGAGGGTTACCACAACTTATGTAGGCATTGGTCTACTTCCATTAATCTTTCTGGAACTCGATTGAACCCTTTCAATCAGCAGATGTGATATTCTTCAACTTTTCCTGTTGCGCATGTGTGTGAGTTTGTGTGTGTTTCACTAAAGCTTCCATACCATTTTGTTCTAAGGTCTCTCTGGGAAGCACCAATTATTTCTAGATTTGAATCAATTCTTGGTGCTCCATACACACCCTCTCTGCTTGTTATTTTCATCCCTTTGTCCCTGTCCTCCATTCTGACAAAACACACCTTTGTCCTCCACATCATTTTATACTCTATTGATTCTATTTTCTTTTCCTAAAGTATAAGGGCTTCTTCTCCCCGGTTACTGCATTTAATTTAATTTCAATATTTCCCTATCACATCTGTCTCCTTTTATTTCATTCTGACTTGCAGACAGAGCTTTTGACATGTCTTTTGTCTTATCAAGCTACATTTTATCTGTTGTCACAAAGGATCCAAGTTATATTGAACTATGTTGAAAACACAGATATATCCTAACATTTATTCTTTTTTCTTTATAGCAAGATTTTTTCAAAAGCCTCCTTTTTTCCTCATTCTTGAATGGTATAATCATCATTTTGTTGTTGTGGAATAGTTTTATAGGCTACAAATCAGATTTTTAAAAAATTCTCTGCTTAATAATCTTAAGATATATTCAGGGATATCATTTGCATGAAGTTGAAAAGTACTCCTGATTGTTCTCATTCTCTAGTAGATTGCGGTTAGAATTTGTATCACAGGCATAGTGATACTGAGCCTTGTTTCAAATGCTTAACATACATGGCTCCATGAAAGCTGGACATTTACCACCTAAATACCCAGGGTGGGATAACTACCCTGCCATTTACCTTACTGTAATCAAGGAAATTGCCTGGATTTCAAACTCTAGAAATACAAAGAAATAAGAAAGCAGACTAAATTTGAGTTAAACAAAATATGAACTCTGATATCAATATTTATATGTTAATATACTTACTGCTTCCTCTGTTTTATAATTTCTTCATATTTTTTCTGATATTAGAATTTTACCTACCTATTTGAGCCTCCTATTTCTGAAAACAGAATTCAGAAATCAAAACAGTCAAATAAGTAACTGCTGAGAAGGACATTTGGGACTACAGAAAAGATGTTTCTGGAAGATGATTAAAACTGGGACAATCCTTCATCTTATCTAGGATGAGCATTAGTCCAGGGAATCATCAGAGGCCAGAAAATGGCACAAGGAGAGTTACATATCATTTTTCAAAAAATACTAGATGAAAATAAGCTCCAGATACACGTAAAAGCACATATATCAAGCACATAGTTGTTGTGCAATCTCCAGTGTGTTGGTGATGTCTTCCCTCTTGAACACAAGATGGCTGCAATACACCCAAACATTACACATAATAACAACTATGTCCCACAATGAAGAAGGGGGCATTTTGCCTGGTAAATATCTCTTTATTATACAGACAATCATTTCCCCAAAGCTCCTCATAGGTTTCCCCTAAGGTTCCATCGGCCAGGATTTTGTCCATTACGTGTTTCAACAAACAAGTAAGACAAAGAAAATGTGTGTTCAGCATTTTCAGCTTTTATGGTAAAAGGCAGTTTCAGCTAGCTAGTAAGAACAACGTGCATTCATTCCATGTGCTTAAGACACATAGAACCAGACATGAATAAATCTATTCCTGGGACCTAGAGGAAATGTTTAAATGTACCATCTCACTCCATATTTCAGAATTGTTTTAGTTGAATTATTTCATCTAAAAAAAACTTTTTAAAATTCCCCAAACAAAGAGGGTGATTTTATTTAAGTGATTCAGAGTGGTTTGGAAGTTTAGGGTATAAGATTTTCTCATTACCATAGCTAATAGGCTAACCTATTATTCTTGAACCATATTTTGAACTTGGGCTTTATTTTAATTAATCTATCTAGACAATGTCAGGGAATCCTGAACATACCCAAAGAATTTACTCTCTAGGTAGATATGTTTAAAAAATCATGAATACAAATCAATCTTAGAATTTTTCTTAATATAGAAAAATTTCACAGCCAGCAATAAAAAATGCACACTAAAATCAAGAGCTCTTTGGGACTTTTGTAGCTTTTCTCCCTCTAAGTGAGTGTGTCAAGCAAAACACAGTGAGATAATTCAACTAAAACCTTCTCCAATCTTTTCCCCTCTCTTTCAAGAGCACAAGTCCTTGTTGCCAGGCCCTCTTTTCCCCAATCCATTTCCACAGAATAACATCATAACTAATAGTTCCCCTTACCACATAATTGCTTAGGTAACTGACCAAAACACAAAACGCTTATTGAAAGAGATGAGGAACTTACAAGTAAAATAAATTGATAAGCACAGGCATCACTATAAATGCATAAATATACAAAATAAATGAAATTGCTAGAAGAAATCATATAAGATGTGTATGTATGAAAGTTTATTTTTTTCCAGAGCATATGAGTGAAAACACATCTTTTAAGAAAGACTTGCACCATAAAGTAAACAATGACACATTCTGAATATTATTATAATAAAGGTTCTCAGATTCTAACAAAGGAAAACTTTTGAAAATGGATGCAAGCATTCTGCAGAGCACTTTGTAATTATTTAGTGAAACTTAATTATACATATTCTACAAGGCAAGATCTCTGTGCCTTGGTATTGCATATCCCAGAAATGTTTCAGCCAAGTACACAAAGAGACACATGTGAAGATATTCATGACTGTGTGTGTGTGTGTGTTCATTTTATAATGGCAAAGAGTGGAAAACAATCTAAGTTTTCAGCAAAACAAAGGAATGGATAAAAAATATGATATACAGAAACAATGGTATAATTTATGGTAGATAAAGTATACCTGTGACTATCAACATAGATGTCAAAACGTATTTTAAAGGACAGTATAAAACACAATTACAGGGGCATTATTGTAATTTTATAAATATGAGTGCATGATGAATATTTTTGAATAAATAGATAAATAAATAATTTCAAGACATACATTAGAAAACTGTGATTTGTGGGTCCTGATAGGCTTGGGAGAATGGGATAAAGTATGAGAGATGAATGAGAAATAAAGGAAAACATAAGGGACTGTGTTTGGAAAAAATAAAATATTCTACAAGCTGAAAATTATGATCCATTTTAATTTTGTGAACATAAGCTCAAAAGTAAAAATAAAAGATTAATAAAATAACATCAGACTAAAAATGTTAGTCTAGGTTAAAAACTTTTATAATTCTCATTGAAGAATGAACTCAAAACTAATATTAGAACTGCACAGTATAAGTTATGGAGTTCATTCTATATAAAATTTAAATTATATGTAGAATAAATTAATTATGATATACTATATATGTATTACATTTACTATTTATATAATATATATGTATTTAAACTTTAAACTCCCTTGAAAAGGAGCTTTGACCATTGACCTCCATGTTCCTATATAAAAATGAACATTTCATTCTTCTTTGTGACTTCCAATCTAAACCTCTTCATGAGCACTATGATATCTCAATAGATCCAGAAACTCATCATTTCCATGTCTGCACAAAGGATCTTTACTCTGACAAACCTGGCCCTCTTCCAGCATTACCTGCCTCTTTGAACAGCCCTATCATCTAAAAGTTTCCTTCATCAACTTTTCCCCATCAATCCCATATATCTAGTCCACTGAACACTAATAATTCATGTTCTAGTATTTTCCCCAAATATATCCATTTCATCCATCTCCAATGTCACAATCATATCTTGTCTGTACCACTTCAATAGCCTTCTGACTGGGCTTTGCTACATTCTCTCTTGATCCCTTTAAACCTGTTCTCTACAAGTAGCCACAATGATTGGAGAAATATTAAAAACCTCTTACTTTGACTCACTTGCTTTAAATATCTTAGTAGCTCCCTATTGTTATTAGCACAAAGAACAAGTGTCTTAACAGGGCTTACAAGCCCCTCCACCATCTGTCTTTTGCCGGCTTCTTCTATTTCTTCTAACATCTTAAACAAGCCAGTTGGGGATTCACTGAGGCAAACTATAGACCTCATGCCCCAACTTTGCTCCAGCCAAACTTAGCCATGCAAGAACAAAGATCTATTACTTCCAGAGCTCTTGCTCTTAGAAGACATAGTTTGGAAAGAGAAAATAGATTTTTAAAAACTCCATATGTAAACTTCAGATTTTAAAATGTTGGCACCTAATTCAAATGTATTTAAAATATTATATACTAAACAGATGACACCTATGACTGGATTTGTCCCATAAGCCTAGAGAGGGCAACCTCTGCCTTGTAGTGACTGGCTCTATCAGAATGCATTTATTGTTGCATGTTACTTAAGAGTTTTTCATGCTCCATATTCCAGATTTATACATGTATGAGTATAAATGTTAATGTCATATTGGAAGAATTTGTGAACAGGATATTTTATTTTTCTTTTATTTTTCAATAATGTTCATCATGATTAAGTTAATAGGTAATCAACAAATAAGAATTAATGGAAAGATAAGACACAGATGGTTGATAAATGAAATCACTTATGTACAACTTCAACAATTTTAAAATAGGTACTCTAAGAGAAGAATTAAACATAACACAGACCCTATGTGGGAGGCAGAAAGCCTGGAATGCATAATGATAAAATTAACAGTTTTCTAAAAGCTTCTCCAAATTATATGCAAGTTATTAACATGAAAGAAACAGCTCAGGGGTAATAATGCAGACACAGTAAAACAAGGACAGGTACTCTGACTTGCACAAGTTTGATTAAATTTGTCCCTAAGTTCTATATAATTCTTCATGGCAATTGAAAATATTTTGGAAATAGTTCAAAAAGCAAAATTGAAACATGCAAGATTAAAGAGAGAGACCAGTAATTGTCAAAAATAAGAAAATTATATCTCTATTCTTAATCTCAAAGAGAAAGTGACGAAATACTCAGAAATTCATAGACAACAGAAATATCCATAACTAGAAAAGTGACATAGCTGCATAATCACTTGCAACTAAAAGTTTTATTTGGAGCTTTGCACCTCTTCACAATTATAATATTTTTAAGATTGAGTTGAAATTTGAAATACAAAATCTGAGTCTTGCCTATAGTAGGCTCTCAATAAATCTTTCAAGATAAATTCTCCAAGTTATAAGGCATGTTCTTTCCCTTCCATCTCAGAATGGGTCATTCCTTTTCCTGTTTTAGGAAAATCCTTTTACCTATGTCCTGGATCACATAACCTGTCTCCTCTTGGATCTTCCTGAAATAATCACCTTTGTGGCTCTCAGATATTGAATTTCTCACAGTCTTGCTTTTTCCTCCCTTTAATCTGCAATTGTTCTTTATTTCATCTTTCTAAAAACCCTAACCAACATTCTATCTCATCCCAGTTTTTCACCCACGCTCAGTCTATGCAGCTGTATAGTTGTAACTATATAGAAGTCCTTGTTATAAAAACTGGTTAAATGGTGAAGTTTTATATTTTAGAAAATGAATGGTTCAAGTCATCTTCTCTTCCTTTAATCCCTGCTTTTAATTTTCTTCATCTTAAGTTTTATTTTGCATTTTAAAAGCTAACATGTGTGAGGCACAGTACTGAGTGTTTCACATGTACTATTTAATTTTATGCTATCTTAATTTTGTAGAAATATTAATCTGTATTCTGTCTCAAAACCTTCAGACAAAATTGAAGACAGTGCAATATGCTTACCATGATGTCAGCATCATATGCTAGTGGAAGAAGCAGACCAGAAAATCACCAATGAAAATGATTGTCAGAATATTTTCTTAAAATCCTTCATCTAACTCAATTCATTCAAAATAAAATACTAACCTTTCAAGGGTTGCAAACATCATGCTCTAAGTTTTTTATGGCATTCTGGTTGTTTCAGCATTCTAGGATAACAAGAAAATTAGTTCCCCCAAAACGCAAAAAGTACACAAGTAGGCAGAACCATGTTTCCTTTTTCACATGACAAACAGACTTGTTTATTAAGAACCAATTCTTAATAAATCTACTCTCCAGTTCATTGGTCTCACCCAGGACAACTAACAAGGAGGTGATGATGGACAACTACTGTAACAAGGAACCGAGACAGTCCACAACTGCAAGCAAGAGAGTCCATCCATCGGCCCCATGGGATCGAAGCTCCCTCTCAATTAGAGGTGGAGTGGATATCATCATCCCAGAATCCTCAGGATTGGGGAATGAACTATGGACTAAAGTAGACTTACTGGTATTCTACTATAGACTTATTGTGATTCTAGCAATGGAAGAAATTATATCATTGATGTGGAGACAGTGGCCACTGGAGGTTCTGAGGGGAGGGAGAGGGAAAAACAGGTGTAATACAGGGGCATTTCTGGGATTTGGGAATTGTCCTAAATGACATTGCAATGGCAGATGCAGGTTATTATATATCTTGCCATAACCTAGAGAATTGGGTGAGATAGAGTGTAAACTACAATGTAACTTTAATCCACGCTTCATGGCAATGCTCCAAAATGTGTCATCAGTTGCAATGAATGTACCTCACTAATGAAGGATGTTATTAATGTGGGAAAGTGTGGGAGGTATGGGGAGTGGGGCATATGGGAATCCCCTGTATTTTTTATGTGACATTTATGTAATCTAAGTATCTTCAAAAAAATTTAAAAACAAATATTTTTTAAAAAAGAACCAATTCAAACAGTATCCTCTGTGGTAAGCTTTTCCTGACTCCCAAAGGCATTCTCTCCCTCCTCTGTATTCTATGGCATTTTATTTTTCAATACTTTCACCCATCCATTATAATGTTTTTGTTTTGCCTGTCTTTGCAGAAGAATGTTAATTAACTGAGGTTATTACTCATCTTTGTACCAAGGCTTAGCACAGTGACTAATACATGGTAGGCACCAATGCAGAAGAAGATGGACTTAAGAGGAAGAAAAAGAAAGGCGGGGGAGTAGAAGGACAAGAGAACAGGCAAGCAAGTTCTGCAAAACAGGAGTCCAATTATACAGTGAATGATTGAGATATACATATAAAATGAGTAAGAAAGACTGGAAAAGAGGTGGGTCAGAAAAAACTCTAGGAATTGCCTTTAAGTTCATTGAAGACAATGAACTTGACCACTAGGAATTTCAAAAGGCTAAGAAATAATAAGATACATATTTCTGAAGCTCTTTGATGTTTAATGAAATAGAAAAACGAACAATAATGCAAGTCAGTTAACGTATACAGTAATATTTCATATAATGGTAACTAATGTCAGAGTCAAGCTTTTCTGTATATTCAAATGACTTATGACTAAACTTTAAAGCCAAATAACAGGAAATCAACTGCTTGTATCCTGAGTATATATTCAATATTTAATTAATCAATTAATTATGCTTCTTATTCTAGTAATAATTAAGAAATGAGATTTCTTCAATTTTGTTTATATTGAGCATGCCATATCTGAGACTATAGAAAATAATTGTCGTTATTATCATTATTATAAGCACACCTAATATTCTTTTTCTTGACTACTTTCACTGTAAAAGTAAAACCTTATCTTTTGGGAGTGGATATGGCTCAAGCAGTTGAGTGCCTGCTTCCCACATGGGAGGTCCCGGGTTCGGTCCCTCTGTGCCTCTTAAAGACAAAAAAAAAAAAACAAGCAACAAGCAAACGAACGAAAAAACCAACTCAGGGGAGCCAATGTGGTTCAGTGGTTGAGCACCGGCTTCCTACATATATAAGGTCTGGGGTTCAATCCCGCCCCGGTACCTAAAAAACAAACAAACAAAAAACAACCTTATCTTTAATCTTTCGCTAATCCTTCTCACCCACTTCATCTAGTTAATATATCTATAATTGAAACTTAGATATGTTACTATGTAGGTATCCTTCACTCTTGTGATCTCAACCTCTTATAAAGTCATCTTTCATTGGGTTGTTTCTTTTCTTTTCAATATTATATTCATTATAAATGGTTGCTTCTTTTCTTTTCAATATTATATTCATTATAAATGCAGCTGCAAAATAAATTTCTCTCCCTAAACTCATGTTACTTTACTTACTTAAAAAACAATTTCCTGCTCACAAGAGAATTGGGCTGAAACTGTTACTTTTGCATTTTTGAATTTCTCTTGAATGACTCCCTTATATCTAGTTAACAGTCTGTGTCTGCTCTCTTAGAGGAGAACTGTAACCTTTTAGTGAATCCATCTGGACCTTGTTCCATTTTTAAATATAGGGCATTTTCCCATTTGACTCCCTATTGCTGAAATGTTACACAGTTTGAAGTTCAAGCATGTGTCATGTAATTATTTTAAGATCCAAATTAAAGCACATCTTTTCCACCATATATTGTGTGTTTGTGCTCATCTGCATGCTGAACAAAGCCCATCTTGCTTTTCCTGTAAGCATTAATTTTCTATAATGATGAGATATAGGGAGGGTCTGGGAACACAAAATGTGCCCAAAATACAGAATAAGTGAAATAAGACCATTTTTAATATAACATATAACAAAATGGTAAGTACTTTGTGATTTTTTAATTGCCTCTGTAATTTGTTAATTACCACAAACTTGCTGGCTTAACCAATATAATTTTATTATCTCTCAGTTCTGTAGGTCAGAAGTCCAGCACTAGTCTCACCTGGCTAAAATCAAGGTATCAGTAGGGCTGCAATTCTTTCTGAAGGCTCTAGGGAGAGAATCCTTTCCCTGGCCTTTTCAGTTTCTAGAGGTCGCTAACATTCCTTGGCTCCTGGCCCCCTTCCTCCATCTTCAAAGCTGGCAAAGGCAGACAGAATCCTTTCCATGCTGCCATCTCACTGGTTCTCTGCATGTGGGAGATCCATGTGATTAGATTTGACTCACCTGGATCATCCAGGACAATCATCTCATCTCAAGATCTTTGACCTTAATCAAATTGCAAATTTTCTTTTGCCATGTAAGTCAACACATTTACTGATTCTAAGGATTAGGGCATGTATATTTTCTGGGGACCATTATTTCACCAATCATACCCTTAAGTACAAGGATCTATAAACCTCTTTTAAGTACCTCCTCCACACTGGCAATACGAGCTGGAGGAATTCAGAAGTACAAAAGTATCATAAAAAATTACTTTAATAGTAGAACTATTCCAGGTAGGCTGGAAGAGCCAGTCAACTACACTATAGGTCTAACCACCGTGAAAGAAAGATGCAGGAAAGAAATGATGCATATGAACGTCCTGGGATGCCGTGCACTTCTTGGAAACTTTGACAAAGCCAATGGGGAGCCTGTGAGCCAAAGTCGCTGTCAGAGGAGCTACCCATTTACCAGGAATGGGTCTGCCATAGTGTCTTTATTGCATGCTGTCATTTTTTGGGAGAAACTCATGTGAAATGTAGTCTCTATGTGAACATGGTAACGGACATCAGAGCAGAGACACTGAAGCCCTTGGATAATCATTCTCTCTGTAGTCAGAGTTCTAAAAATTGTAGTTCCAGCATTCCTTTGGCTCTACAACACATTATTAACTATTCTTCTTTGTTGGCAAAGACAGAGAACTGAATTTCTCAGACTTCCTTGCCTTCTGCCTTTTGGCAGTTCTGCCAATGGTAGAACCTCACAGAAGACTGGGAGTTGGGAAGAAGGCAGAAATCATAGTATTTCCATGTCACTTACTCTGCCTTGAGAGTGTCTCTAGCACTAGCTGCATTTCCTCCAGGGGTCCAGCTTCTACAGAACAGCTCCTTCCTCTGTAATTCCAGCTCCTGCCAGATCTTTCTCTCACTGTGGTTCTACTCATCTTTTAATGAGACTGGCTTTTAGGGACTTACAATACCACCTCATCTACTTGATTCTTGAGCTTCCTGTTGTTTCTAATTTCTAGGATGCCTCATTATTCTCTCATTATTCAAAATCTTTGGTCAATAGATTTTCTGTCACCTCTAAATGAATTATAGGCATTAAAACCCAATTGCTTGAAATACCTAGAATTTTTTTCTTCACTGTAACCTAATTGGTACAGCATTTTTGCTGTACAGAAGAGTTTTTAAGAAAAATCATCTGTGGTTTCATTTACATTACAGACACTTATAATTGCTAACTATTTCCAGGCACTGTTGTAGACATTAGGAATAAAATAGAAAGCAAAACTGACACACACAAAAACAACCCTGTTGTGGAAGTTAGAGTCTAAGGGAGGCAGGCAGAAAATAAATTATGTACATGCATAAATATGTAATAGTTTAGTAGTCAATGGGAACAATGGGAAAAATAGAGTAAGGCAATGGCATTCTTAAGTGTTGTGGTATTTAAATGTAGTACAGACATACCTTGGAGATATTGTGAGTTCGATTCCAGACCACAGCGATAAAGTGAATATCAAATATTATAAAAAAGCAAGTCACACAAATTTTTTGGTTTCCCAGTGCATATAACAGTTATGCTAAAAAAAAAAAAAGGTAAGCTTATATTATACTGTAGTCTATTAATAGTGTAATAGCATTATGTCAAAAAAAAACAATCTACATATTTTACTTAAAATGTGACAAAGTAAAGAAGTGAACCCATGTTCTTGGAAAAATGACACCAACAGACTTGTTTGATGAAGGGTTGCCAAAAATCTTCAGTTTGTAAAAACTGATACATCTGTGAAGTGCAATAAAGTAAAGTGCAATAAAATGAGATATGCTGTAGGTGGTCAGGATAGGCTTCACTGAAAGGATGACATTTGAGTTAAGACTTAAAGGCGGGAGGAAGCAGTCTGTGAGGCTATTTGGAGGAAAAGCATTACAGGGAAAGGAAATAGTCCATGATAAATCCCGAAAAGGGGCATGTTTATCATGTTCAAAAAAGAGCAGAAAGGACGTTGTGGTTTGACAGGAATGACTTAGGACAAAGCAATAGAAGATGAGGTAAGAGACATAATGGCAGATCAGATCATGTTGGGCTTTATAGATCATTTAAGGACTTTGACTTTTACTCTGAAAAAGAAGGACATGGGAGGATCTGAGCAAAGGAGGAAAATAATGTGACTTAGTTTTAAAGGGATCACTCTGAATGCTGTTGTAAATAGACCAAAGCTGGGAGAGGCAAATGAGGAAACAGGGATACCAATTAAGAAACTATTGCAGATAATCAAGTGAAGTATGATGATGATTTAAAATAGAGTGTTCCCTAAAGGAATGAAAGTGGTCAGAATCTGGATCTATTTTGAAGGTAAAGCCAATTATTTCTGCAGAGTTTGGGGGAGGGTACAAGAAAAAGAGTGGAGCTTAAAATGACACCAAAACTTTTAGTCTGAGAAACTAGAAAATGGTTTTCCACTGATTGAGATGGATGACTGTGAGAACATCAGAAGTTTGATAGCGTATATGTTTAAGTTTGAGATATCTATTAGCTATCCAAGTGGAAATGCAAAGTAGGCATGCATAAGAATGGAATCTGAGGAGAAATTTATGCTGAAGATACATATTTTGGAGAAATCATCAAATGGTGATGACATTAAAAGGCAATCATCAAGTGAGTGAGGAAAAAGAGGAATGGAGTCCAAGTACTGAGACTTAAGTCATTTCATGTTAGAAAATCAAGAAGAGGAAGTGACCAGGGAAAAAAAAGAAGATGGAGAAGGAGGAGAAGGAAAGAGGAGGAGGAGGAGGAGGAAGAAGATGAGGAAGAATAGACTAATGAAGAATGAAAACTAAGAAACTGTGATTCTCAGAACTTCAAGTAAAATATATTATTTTCAAAGGGAGAACATTATCACCTAAGTAAAATGTTAATGAATATTGACCATTAGATTTAACAATATATAGGGATTGTTAAACATGCAAGAGTAGTTTTTGTGGAATAGTAGAAGCAAATGTCTGATGGAGTAGAATTGAGGAAGAAAAGGAGAAGAGGTGTGGAAGCAAAACAGTAAAGAGAATAGAACCAGAATATTTGTTAACAAGCAAATTGCTACACTGTGCGATAAGGGCTCAATCTTATCGGAAAATTTAGGACACATTCTGGAGCACATAATAGCATTTTTCCAAAAAAGGGTACAAATATAATATGTTTATTTACCACTTACCATCTGCCATTGGAGAATTATCTTCAGATACTTCTAGTTTGTCCAGTGTGTGTGGGCTGACCACCCAGCCAGGGCTGGTAGTGGGACATGTCTGTCAGTGTCCTCATGCAATTAAAAAAGTGAGTGCTGAGGAATTATGGGTTAGACACAAGCAACATTTCTACAATTTATGCTTCTCCCATTTGGGACAATATAAGAGTCTAACATATACTGTGTTCAAATGCTTAATCACAGCCAAATGGGAAATGGAGAAAGTTTTGGGTTTTTTTTTAGTTTTTCATTATCTAGAATAGAAGTCCAATAATATGTGAGAGTGGGAAAGGATGGAGGATGGGAGCTATTGAGTACTGAAAACAAATCAATTAAACCTTGTGGAAGCACCAGGCCAGCTTCTTGTGTGAGAGAATTTATGTAATAAAGGAAGTTACTCCAGGAGTTAATATTTGTATACAATCCTTCCCCACACAGACCTTATGAAGTTCTGCTTTATCAATTCAACATTCTGAGCAAGAGATAATTTCCATACTATTTTTCCAAAACATAAAAATTATGAGGTCTTAGTTAAGGTCTTTCCAGTGCAACTAACAGAAGCCCATACAAGCTAGCTTAATTTACAAGGACATTATACTTAAACAAGTCAGGATTACCACATGGTACCCAGAGGGACTAGCAATTCAGACAAGTCCCATGAGAAACTGGAATCAGGAACTGAAAAGACATCAGAAATAGAAGTATATATCTCCCTTCGTCTTCTTTCCATCAGCTTCTGAGTTCAGGTGATGTGTTTTTTGGCCTTTGATTCCCTTGCACTCTTTTTCTCTCTCTCACTCTCTCACTCAGTCTTCACTTCTCTCTCCAGTTTGGTTTTCCTGTGTTTCTCAAAAAATGTGTTAGTTTTCTATTGCTATGTAACAACTTTCCACAAACTTAGTGGCTTAAAACACCACCAGTGTGTTATTTCACTCTATCCGTGGCTTCGGAGTCTGGAAATGGATTGATTGGGCCCTCTTCCCAGGATTTCACCAGGCTGAAATCACAATGTCAGCGAGGGCTGCAGCCTCAGCTGTGGCTAGGAGTCCTTTTCCAAGCACATTGGTTGTTAGCAGTTCCTTGCAGCTTCAGAACTCAAGGCAGTTGGCTTCTTCAAGGCCAACAAGAGAATCTCGTTAATCCTTCTAATTTATTCTTTTAGGAAGGGACAAGTCCATTTTAGATTTATTTGGCTAGATCAAGCCACCCAGGATAATCTCTTTTAATTAACTCAAAGTGAGCTGATTAGGGACCTTAATTGCTCAATATGGAGGAGGGACACAATGCTAAAATAACTGGGAGAATAAAAAGGAGTAAGTAGTGAGGAAGAAAGGAAATGAAGCGACTCTGCAGAACTGAAAGTCAGGCCAACAAATCAAAGGAAGAGACAATCATCTGAGTAAAATGTTGCACAGGATCTCTCTCAAGAGATCATTGCTATTTCTAGTACATCAAGCAATATTTGACTGCCTGTAATTACACACAACCTGCTTCATGAAAACATGCGCTCTTCCTCTGTTTCTAGAGCATACATTTTCCTTCCCTGGTATTATTTAAATCCATTCCTTCTGTGAACTACTCACCATCCACAATAGTCTAACTTGGTGGTACTCAAACTTTAGCATATACCATAATAACTTGGAAACCTTAAAATATGTCTATGTCTATGTTTATGTCTATGTCTATTTCCTATACCCTAAACCTATTAAGATAGGATTT
>JAQZBX010046081.1:6300-20963 GCA_029593785.1 Cabassous unicinctus | reverse complement strand
TTCCTTCCTTCCTTCCTTCCTTCCTTCCTTCCTTCCTTCCTTCCTTCCTTCCTTCCTTCCTTCCTTCCTTCCTTCCTTTTATTTATTTCTTTCTATTAATGTTTAGGAAATAGTGCTTCAATTATGCCATACACCTGTAGGTAGGAAAGCAACCTTCTTTTCAATGTGTACAGGTAAAAGCAAAACCTCTGAGTCCAGGACTATTGTGAATCAACTCTCTTATCCTACTTATCCATAACATGTCTGCAAACATTTGCTAGAGCGTTCTAACTCGACTAGTTTTAGACTGCTGAGGTTCTCCTTTGTTCCCATTAGGAACCCAAGATTAAGTGATCTTCTCTTCCATTTTCCTCTTCCAAAATTGTACCCATTATTGAGTTAACCATTTCCTTTGCCACATTTTTATATAAAATCAAAATTGATTCCCTCAGTATTCCTGAAGCATTTCTTACCTGTCCTAATTTGGAGAAAAATGTCATCTTACATGACTTTATAATTTTTAAATAAACATTATTTTTGAGTAGGAGAAAATTATATTATTTTATTGAATAACAAATATGCAATTGCAGGGTTTTTGGGAAATAAAGGACTAGATCTTTAAATAACAACTCATATTGGGCTTCTAATGAGAATTTATTAATTTATTTATTTAACAAATCAATTTTGTTGATACATAAATAAAGCATAAATCAATCCAAAGTGTACCTTAAATGGTTTTCAGTTTAATCACATGTTTATGCATTCATCACATCACTTCAATCATTCTTAGAGCACTTTCATTATTCTAATCCTAATAATAATAATAAAAACAAACAAAACTCATCATCTCTTAATCGCTCTATGCTTCCTCTGCTGTACATTGCTGCTATCCTTTTTCCTTCTATCCAGGATATTTGTATTTATATTTTCTAAAAAACAGTCATATATGAACCATCATCCATATTCATGTTTTACATGTGTTTTCACTACCTTATAGAGTCCCATGTTACAGTTTTTAGCTTTCTCTAGTTATATACATGATCTTAGACTTTCACTTTCAGCCACTGTCATATCTATATAATAGCTATGCTAGTTACAAACACCATGGTATGTTTTCACCTTTCGTATTCATTTCCAAAGATTTACAAACAGAATTTTTTACCAATTATGCACAGATTAACCCTCAGCTTTCCTTTCTTTACTCACTTTTTATTTTCTGGTGACTTCTAGAGAATTTATTTTGATTACTGAATTCTTCAAAGAGAGTTTAAAGATAAAAATAAGGGGTAAAAATTGGGGAATGACTCACTTTAAGAGATAAAATTTTTAAAAGCTCTCCCTGTGAAGCAGACAGAAACATTTTATGAAAAATTGATGCAAACCAGGATGTTCTAAGGCAGTGGATTTCATATTCCAGAATGCCTCAGAAATGCCTGGAAAAATTAGTAAATCATAATTGACTAAGTAGCATACAAATTTTCTGTTTCTATGAGTCATGGTTGGGACCTAAGAATTTGTATTTCTAAAAAGTCCCTAGGACATGCTGATGCAATTGAGATTACTGGTACCAAACTTTAATAAGCATGGATCTAGGGAGTAATTATCCAAAGTAAAAGTTTAGAGTGTAAATTGAGCAAACTAATACTCAACTAATTTTTCCATGGACACAAAACTAGTAAATGGCTGAGCTGAAATGTGTGCTCCAAAATTCATGTCTTTTCTCACTACCTCCTGAAAGATAAAAAGTGCAAAATTCTAATTAAGTAAAATGTGAAATATGGTCCTTAAACTAAATAAAATTTCAAGTGGGAAGATTTGGAACCGATATCCCTTTTTAGTCACACATCTAATGTAGAAAATTGGGGTTAAGATACCTCAGTAATACATTGTGGTGTTAATCTCACATGTTCTCAAATTTTCTCATAGATAGATATATGGGTGTGTTAGAAATAAAATTTGCAATAATAATTAAAACAATAATAATTCACTTCTTTCTATTCTCCAGTTACTCACAGAATTTTTTAGAGTAGTTGATTAAATATCTATAGACATGGACAACTTCACCATGGTTACCACGTGCTTCCTCATGGAGTTTTCTAATATTCGAGAGATCCAGATTTTACATGCTGTGCTGTTTTTGGTAATTTACCTGCCAGCCCTACTAAGGAATCTTCTCATCATCATTCTTATCAGCAAGGATCATCAGCTACACACCCCCATGTACTACTTCCTCAAGTAACTGTCCTTATTGGATCTCTGTTTCATTTCCCCCACTATCCCCAAATCCATTGCTAATTCTCTGACTAAACACAACACCATCTCATTTCTTGGGTGTGTGTCACAAGTATTTTTCTTATTCCTCTTAGCCACTGTAGATATAATTCTTCTTACAGTGATGTCCTATGACCTCTATGTTGCCATTTGCCACCCACTCCAATATGAAATCATCATGAAACACAGGGCCTGTGTACAGATGATAGCTTCTTCATGGGTCAGTGCAGGTCTCAATGCAATTCTGCACACAGTGGCCATCTTCTCAGTACCCATGTGTGGGTCTCCTGATATTCATCAGTTCTTTTGTGATGTACCACAACTCCTTCCCCTTGCCTGTTCTTATAACATTGGAGAATTAGTAGTTATTGGGATCAGCTTTCTATTCGATATTGTCTGTTTTGTGTTTATTGATATTTCTTACATTAACATTTTCTTCACTGTGCTGAGATTACCATCCAGAGAAGGCAGGCCCAAAGCTTTCTCCACATGTCTGCCTCACCTCACTGTTGTGACTCTTTTTCTCTCTTCTGGGTTTTTTCACTTTTCATGGCCCTTTCTCAAATCTCCAACCCCCTCTGACTTGCTACTTTCAACATTCTATATTGTGGTGCCACCCACCATGAATCCCTTCATCTATACTCTAAGAAATAAGGATATGAAGACTGCCCTCAAGAGACTGCTAATGAACAGACATTGACTGTCAAATTCAAAAAGTTAAAATTACAGGTATCATGATGTTTTCTTTTACTGACATAATTCTTTCAATAATTCAGTTGAATGGTATGGCAACATTATTGACTATGTAAAGTAAGGTTATCACATAAACTCTGAATTTACACATTAGACTGATATTAAGAAGCATCCTCTAGGGTATATGGGAATCCCCTATATTTTCTATGTGGCTTTTCTGTAACCTAAAATTTCTTTGAAAATAATGTGAAAAAAAAAATAAGACAGTGGGGGAACATATAGAAGAAATTGTCACTGTACATAAAAGATAACAGATCTTACAATGATGAAAGACACAGTTCAAAAATTATTTGTATTTTAATTTTTCATTATTTTAATTTATTTTTGCTTTGTTTTTTGAGGAGATTTTGGATTGCAGAAGAGTTAATTGTGGCAAGACATGATCATTTGTGCAGGGTATTGGTGGTGAGGGGATGTTAGAGGAGAGATGCATTTGGGGCATATCTATATGGAAAATAAATGTATTCAAGTGGTCATGGGGTGTTGTCTCATTGGTAGGAGACCCACAAAATTACTGAAAGAACATTTAATTCCCAAACCAGGGAGTCATGGTACATTCTCTGATAGAATGGCAAGAAATTCCAGAGTACATAGACAGTGCCTAGTGAAGGAGGAAAGACCAATATGCCAGGCCCTTGATATTGATGCTTGTACTTATGATACTCATTCTTGTAAAATTTAAACTTACCCTAGTATTATACATTGCCTAAGAGTGAGCTTCTGAAAGTCTCCTTGTTGTTCAAATGTGGCCTCTCTCTAAGCTAAACTCACTATATAAACTGACTAATTTCCCCCTGGCATGGACATGACACTGAGGTATTATTACCAAGCACCAACTACTGATGCATTTGGAAAAAGACGGTAATATGAAATACAAATGAGTGTTTATGGCTAAGGGATTTCAAAGTGAGTGGGGAGGTCATTCCAGAGATTACACTTAGGCACATCTCAGGGGGTTCTCACTGACTTCCACAGTTAACAGTGCCTCAAGCAAGAGTTTCCTGAGGGCTTTAGATACATCTAGAAACTGCAGGCAGGATAGACAATCCCAGGAATTAGGCATCCTGACAGTGGACCTTACTTTGGAATATATGACAACCTATCCCTCCAATGTATTGGAGTTAGACTCATTTATAATTTTCCTAAAGGTGGATGTTATGTATGTTTTAATTGAACAAATAATTAGCACCGTACCCATTAAATATGTGCCACAGAGACTTAAATCTTCTGGCTGTTCATATGATGTTTGAGCCATGAATTTCAGCAAAGTAATAGACAAAATCTACTGTCCATTTCATCAGACTCACTCAGGACAACTAAGAAAAGGATAATAACGGACAGCATGCATCCCAAAAAACAGTGTATCTAAAACTGCAAGCAAAACAGTTCCACCCATCAGCCCTATGAGATCTAAGCCCCTTCTCATGCAGAGCAGAGTGGACATTACCATCCCGAAATCTTCAAAGATTGAGGAATGAACAATGTAATGGGGGATGCAATTATGAACTAAAGTAGATTTAGTATTATATTAGTAGTGGAAAAACTCAGAACATTGATATAAATGTAGTGGTCACCAAAGGATCTGATGGGAGAGAGAGGGAAGAATAGGTGTAACATGGGGCATTTTTGGGATATTAGAATTTTTCTGCATGTCATTGTAATGACAGGTAAAGGCCATCATATATTTTGTCTATACCTATAAAATCATATGGTACAAAGTGTTAAAAACAATGTAATTACAAACCATGGTTAGTAGCAATTCTTCAATATGTTTTCATCAATTATTACCAATGTACCACACTAATTGTTAATGGGGAAAATTGTGGGAGGGGAGGGGTGAGTTATATAAGAATCTACTATACTTTTCAATGTAACATTTATGGAAATTAAAGCTTTTTTAAAAATAAAAATAAATTTTAAAGACCCCTGTAAGTCCAAAACAAATGTATGTCACAAAGAAAAAGGTCCCATTCATATTTGAGCAGAAATATACTGGCCTTATATTAAACTTCATAATGGAGACAATGCCATCTGTTATAAATTCTAAAATGGACAGGATGCTGAGATATCAGGGATAGACATGGTTTCACTCAGATAAATCAAATGTTTTGTTATTCTTAAGAAAGGGGATTTTTCAACTCTGTGTCCTGGTCTGATATACATAATCAATTCTCAAATTAAAGGATATAAGATATTGGACAATGTATTTTTTCAGACATATTTTGTGCAATTTTTCCTACATTTCATAGCTAAGTAGTTGAAAGGATAAATATGTCAGTCAAAAATTCTGTATACAGGTTTTGCTAAATTACCATTCAAAACTGAGGGTGAGAGAATTGTGAGAAGATGATGACAGACTCAACAGGTACAGATAAACGCTCTCACAAAAACAACCAAAAAAAAGCCAACAGCTCTCTGAGAGACTTCCTTTGGGGGTCAGCAGACCAGGGCAGTGCTACACAACTCACAGAAAGGTGAGTGACAGAAGATGAAGAAGTTGAAATGACAAATGTTAGTTACCAAACCCCCTTGGCAAATGGGAAGGACTTCCCTCCCTAACACCCAAGATATTAAGCTGAGGTAAACCCCCTGGCTCACTGCAGCTGATTGAGAAGGAAACAGATATCTCCCTCTTTGTCAGCTATTCTATGAGAAAAGGGAGGGGAAGTTGGGGTGATTTTCTTCAGTGAATTCTTCCAGCAGAACCCACTTTGAATCTCCCATATAGAAATTCAACACGGGAAAATAAGAAAGGCTAGACTGAAACATCTCTGTGGAAAGGGACACTGATGAGTGCCATTTGTTGGCCAGCCTGGAAATTGCATGTGCAAAATCTGTTCTCTGTACTCTCTGGTATCCAACTCCTGGGATAAACTCTGCACTGCACTAGTGACTTCCTGGCCTGACTTTTAAAACATAAGCCAGTCAATTTAGAAGACTTAGAGTAAGTTGAAACAAATATCAAAAAAGAGCTGTGAAAAATAAAAACAGAAGGAAGAGAAAAAAATTGGTCATCAAGTGAATTCACCAATATATTCAGATGCCTAGACATCAGCAAAAAGTTACAAGCCATATTAAGAAACAGAAAGTAAATGGCCCAGCCAAAATAACAAAACAAATACCCTAAAGAGATACAGGATATAAGAAAATTAATCAGTGATTATCACACAACTCTCCTAATTACTTCAATTAATTCAAACAACATATGACAAAAGAAATAAAGAATATTAAGAAGATACTTGGAAAGTATAAAGAACAATTTGAAAGCCTGGAATGAAAAGTAACAAACCTCATGGGGATGAAAGATGTTATGGATGAAATAAAAAATACTTAGAGGCACATAAGAGCAGAATTGAATTGCTTGAAGACAGAATTGGTGATTTTGAAGAATGAATTCCTAAACTGGAAAAAAACAAGAAAACAGAAATAGAAGAGAATGGAAAAAATGGAAGAGTCTCAGGGAATTGAATGACAATGTGTAATGAACAGTTGCATTATTGGTTTCCCAGAAGGAGAAGAGAATGTAAAAGGGGCAGAAAGAATATTTGAAAAAATAATGACCAGAAACTTCCCAACCCTTATAAAGGACAAAAATATCAAATCTAAGAAAGACAACACACACCAAAGAGAAAAAATCTGAATAGACCTACTCCAAAACACCTACTATTAAGAATGTCAAATGCCAAAGATAAAGAGAGGATTCTGAAAGCAGCAAAAGAAAAGAAAAGCATCATGTACAAGGGAAACTAAATAAGATTAAATGTCAACCTCTCATCAGAAAACATGGAGGAGAGAAGAAAGTGGTATGACATATTTAAGGTACTGAAAGAGAAAAACTGCCAGCCTAGAGTTCTATATCTGGTAAAAAAATGTCCTTCAAAATTGAGGATGAGTTCAAAGTCTTCACAAACAAACAAAACTGATAGAATATTTTACCAAAAGATGAGATTTGTAAGAGTTACTAAAAGGGGTACTGCAACCTGAAAGGAGAAAACAAGGGTGTGATATTTGGAGAAGAGTTTAGAAATGAAGATTATTAGTAAGGGTAAACTAAAGGATAAGAGGACAGACAATAGAATGCTATGACAACAGAGAGCTGAAGGACAAAATGGAAAAAGTAAGCAATACATTTACAGTAATAACATTGAATGTTAAAGGTTGAATTCCCCAATCAAAAGCTATACACTGATAGAATGGATTAAAAAAATGAGCTGCCTATATATTGTCTACAAGAGTCACACTTCAGAGGTAAGGACACAACCAGGTTAAAAGTGAAAGGTTGGAAAAGAGTATTCCATACAAATAGTAAGCAAAAAAGACTGGAGTAGTGAATCTAATATCAGACAAATTAGATTTCAAAAACAACACTCTTGTACAGGATGAAGAAGCTCATTATATTTTAATAAAAGGGGCAATTCACCAAGAAGAAATGACTATGCTAAATATGCACCAAACCTGAATGTCCCAAGATACATGAGGCACACACTGGCAAAACTGAAGGGAGAAATAGATGTCTTTACAAATATAGTTGGACACTTCAATACCCTACTCTCTGTCTTGGTTAGAATATCTGAACAGAGGATAAATAAAGAAACAGAGAGCTTGAATAATATGATAAATTAACTAGACCTAACAGGCATCTATAGAACATTGACATCACTATAGCAGGATATACATTCGTTTCAATTGCTTATGGATCCTTCTACATGATAGACCATATGTTGGGTCACAAGACAAGTTTAAATAAATTTAAAAGATTGAAATAATACAAAACATTTTTTCTGATCATAACAATGAAGCTGGAAGTCAATAATTAATGGAAAAAAGGAAAATTCATAAATATGTGGAGATTAAATGACACACTCTTAAATAATCAGTGGGTCAAAGAGAATTTGCAAGAGAACTCATCAAATATCTTGAGATGAATGAAAAGAAGAAAACAACATATCAAAACCTATGGGACACTGCAAAAGCAGTACTGAGAGGGAAATTTATAGCACTCAAAGCTTACATTAAAAAAGAAGGAAGAGCTAAAATTGAAGACATAACTGCACATCTGGTGGAACAAGTAAAAGAACAACAATCTAATCCCAAATCAAGCTGAAGGAAAAAAAATAGTAAAGATCAGAGCTGAAATAGAAGAAATCAGGAAGATCAACAACAAAAGCAATAGAAAGAATCAAAGAAACCAAAATTTGTTGTTTGAGAAGATCAACAAAATTGACAAACAATTAGCTAGACTGACAAAACAAAAAGAAAGAAGACAAAAATAAATTAAATCAGAAATGAAACTGTGGACTTTACAACTGACACTATAGAAATATGAGAGATCATAAGAGGATACTGTGAATAAATGTATGCCATAAAACTAGACAATATAGAGGAGATGGGCAAATTCCTAGAAACACACAAACCACGTACACTGACCCTAGTGTAAGTAGAAACTTCAACAAACCAATCACAAGTGAAGAATTTGAAACAGTCATCTAAAACCTCTCAAAGATGAAAAGCCTGGGACCAGATGGCTTCACAGGTGAATATTTTGTATCAATCAAATACAGTCCAATACCCAGCTTGTCCAAACTCTTCCAAAAATTGAACAGGAAGGAATGGTAGCAAACTCATTTTGTGAAGCCAACATCACCCCATTAAAAATTCAGATAATGATACTACTAAAAAAGTTAATTACAAACCAGTAACTCTAATGAATAAATATGCAAAAATCCTCAACAAAATACTTCCAAACCGAGTCCAAAAGCACATTAAAAGAATTATACAACATGATCTAGTAGGTTTTATCCCAGGTATACAGGAGTGGTTCAATTAGTTTAATAAATGATATTGATAAATTGAAGAAGAAAAATCACATGCAGAAAAGACATTTGACCAAACACAGCACCCTTGCTTGATAAAAAACACACCAGAAGATAGAAATAGAAGGATGAATTTCTCAATTTGGTAAAGTGCATATATCAAAATCCAAGAGCTAACATAGTAATCAACAGTGAAAGACTGAAAGCTTTCCTGTTGAGATCAGGAGCAAGACAAGTATGGTCATTGTCAACATTGTTATTCAATATTGTGCTAGAGGCTCTAGATAGAGCAATTAGGCTAGATAAAGGAATAAAAGGCACCCAAATAGGAAAGTAAAAAGTAAGACTTTACCATTTGTTGGGTTATGTAATTCTATATCTAGAATCTCCTGAAAAATCCATAACAAAGCTACTAGAACTAATAGAGGAGTTCAGCAAAGTGGTGGGATACAAGATTAATATGCAAAGATCAATAGTTTTTCTATACACTACTGATGTGCAATCTGAGAAGGAAATCAGGAAAAAAATCAATCCACTTTTGATAACAATTAAAACAATTCAATATTTAGGAATAAACTTAAGCAAGGACATAAAGGACCTGTATTCAGAAAGCTACAAAACATTGCTAAAAGAACTGAAGAAGACAAATAATGGAGGACATTCTGTATTCATGGATTGGAAGACTATATATCATTAAGATGTCAATTCTAGCCAAATTTATTTACAGATTCAATGCAATACAAATAAAAATCCCAAAAGCCTTTTTTGCAGAAATGGAAAAACCAATGATCAAATTTATTTGGAAGAGTGAGATTCCCTGAATAGCAAAAAAGATCTTAAAGAAAAATAACGAATTTAGAGGACTCTCACTTCCAGACTTTAAAACATATAACCTAGCTACAGTGGTAAAAACAGTATGGTACTGGCATAAAGATAGACACCTTGACCAATGTAACTGAATCGAGAACTCATAAATAGACCCTCACATCTACAGTCAAGTGATTTTTAAGAAGGCAGTCAAGTCCTCTCAGATAGATCAGAAGAGTCTATTCAACAAATAGTGCTGGAAGAACCGGGAATCCACATCCAAAGGAAAGAAATAAGACCCCTATCTTACACTTTCTACAAAAATTAAGTCAAAATGGATCAAAGATCAAATATAAAAGTGAAAATCATAAACCTCTAAATGAACATGTAGGAAAACATCTTCAAAATCTTACTGTAGGTGGCAGTTTCTTAAACCTTACACCCAAAGCACGAACAACAAAAGAAAAAATAGATAAATGAAACCTATTCAAAATTAAACACTTTTGTACCTCAAAGTATTTTGTCAAAATGGTCAAAAGGCAGGCAACCCAATGGGAGAAAATATTTGGCAATCGCATATCTGATAAGGGTTTAATATCTATGATATGCAAGAGATTGTACAACAATAAAAAAAGAAACTACCTAATTAAAAAAAGGACAAACGACTTGAAAAGACAACTGTCCAAAGAAGAAATACAAACAGCAATGAAACATATAAAGAAATGTTCAACATTAGCAAATAAGGAAACGCAAATCAAAACTACAATGGGCTATCATTTCATACCTATTAGGTTGGCCACTGTTAAAATGTTGGAAAACTGTAATTTGTTGGAGAGGATGTTGGGAGATAGGAATGCTTATTCTCTGTTGGTTGGAATGTAGACTGGTACAGCCACTGTGAAGGGCTGTTTGACAGTTCCTTAGGTAGTCGAATATAGACTTGCCATGTGACCCATCAATACCATTCCTAGGTATATTCTCAGAGCTGAAAGCAGAGTCATGAAAAGTCATCTGCACACCCATGTTCATAGCAGCATTATTCACCATAGCCAAAAGTTGGAAACAACCCAGGTGTCCATCAACTGATGAATGGATAAACAAATCATCGTGTATACACAAGATGGAATATTATGCAGCATTAAGAAGAAAGGAAGTCATGAAGCATATGACAACATGGTTGAACCTGGAGGATATTTTGTTGAGTGAAACAAACCAGACACAAAAGAACAAATAAGTATGATTGTGCTATTATGAACTAAATATTCTCTGTAAACACATGAAATTAATAATTAGAATATAGGTCACCAGAAAACAGAAATAGGGTAGAGGATGGCAAGCTGAGAGTTAATCTGTGCAGAATTGTTAAAAAAGGTTATTTGTAAATATTTGGTTATGAATAGAAATGGTTAGAGCATATCATGGTGTTTCTAACTAGCAGTACTATTGTATGGGTAGAACAGTGGTTGGAAAAGGAAAGTCTAAGGTCATGTATATTACTAGAAGGAAAGCTGAAAACCTACCATGGAACTGTAAAGATAGTAAAACCTTATGTAAAACACAAATGTGGGTGATATTGCATATAAAAGATTGTTTATACAAAATAAAAGTACAAATATACTAGATAGAATGAAATAGAATAGCAACTATGTATGCCAGGTAAGACATATAGAGATTGAGAGGTGATGAGTTTTGTTTGTTTTTTGTTTATTATTATTATTGGAATAATGAAAGTGCTCTGGAAGTGATTGTGGTGATGAATGCACAGACATGTGATTACACCGTATATTGTTGATTGTACTCTTTGAATGGATTTATGCTTTATTAATATGTATTAATAATCATAATCACATAATAACCACTGCTGAGTGAGTGGAAAAGGGAAGTACTATTAAGCAAGAAGAATTTGGTATTATAACTTTTTGTAGCAAATTGCCACAGAGATGAAATGAAAACACTCTGAAGCTTCGGATTCTTTGGGGGGAGCTGACATTTATTTGATCACCTTCAATATATATACAGTCAGCTATATCAGGAGGCGTGCCCAAGGACACGCTGTATGTGAAAGAGCTCTGAAAGTTTTTTTTCACAGATCCTGGAGAGGCAGAAAGCTCTAATTAAGTAACAATGTAAAGTAAGAAAGTCCTCATTGTTTCAGCAGGAACTGATAACAGCAGCTTTTTCCCATGCAGCAGTAATTTGCTTGCACAGTAAAGCAGGTTTAAACTATTTCAAGGATGATTTAACCAAAGCATTCCCACACCAAATAAGAAGAGCAAAAGAAAACCAATATTGTTTGACATTAGAGCACTTTTTAAATTTAATTTTTACCACCTATCTTCCCTTCAAGACCACAAACATCTCAAGAGAGATAAAAAATAAAATTAAACAAAATCAAGTACTAATCAGATGCTATGACAATTACATTGGGCAATACAATTCATATATGGAATTATGACAGTCTGTGATATTTTATTGGTAGAAAGAAAGTTGACTTAGCTTTTGCAGGGTAAATAAGATGGAGGTAGGATGATTTTTGATAAATTATAGGACATGTAAGAAGTCAGAAAATTCCAATGCATAATGACAAATTCCAAGTTCTGGAGGTAATTCTGGTGTGAATGGAGCCTATATTATCCTTTAAAGTAGGGATGGAAAAGAACATTAGGAAAATAATGTCTAGATCATGTGCAAATAAAATGTTTTCAATAATTAATTATGATTTCACATCTAAGAAAAGAAAAGACATTTAATATAAGTTTTGTTCCAAATAAAAGGAATTACCTGTTTTTTCTTTTAAATGAATGTCATTCTTACCATTTTAAAATGAGCATTTCAGGGGCATTAATTGCTTTACACTACATTAATTAATTAAATTCACAATGTAGTACTATCATCATCTCCATACATTATCCCAAAAGAATCTTTTTAGTCATTAAACCATAACACCCCTTTCCTCCACCACCACCAGAGACCCTGATAAAATATTCTTAGAAAATTTATATAAGTGAAGATATAAAATATTTGCCCTTGTCTATCTTACTTAATTCACTCAGAATAATGTTTTCAAAGCTTACCAATTTTGTAACATGTATCAGTAATATCTGGTAGCATGGAGTTTACATGGAAACAAACAAAAAAATATTCACATAAATAATTAGGATATGTACTTGACATAAAAGGAAAAATAGAAAAATTCCTGGAATTTTGTTTATGAAATCCCAAAGAGCGGAGGACTGTAGATTATAACAAATTTAAGAAATATGCTCTTCTACCTTCACTCAGTGAAAAATTAGTTAATATTTATTAGTTAATAATTATTAATTGGTGGTTCAAATGTTCAAAGAATAAAGTAGAATTTGTATGATAGATTAGGGAAAGAACTTGATCTTTATTTTGGATTTACTTTGTGTAAAACTACCAAATATTATGTAATTTTACTGTTTATTTTTAATTTTTAAAAGAAGCTTTAGATTACATAAATGGTACATAAAAATATAGGGGATTCCCATATGCCCCACCCCCTCCCCTCCCACATATTCCCACATTTAAAACATCTTACTTTAGAAAGTACATTTGTAACAATTGATGAACACATATTGAAGAATTGAAGCTACCTGTGGAGTACAGGTTACATTATACTTTAAGTTCTATCCTGCAAAATTTTATAAGTTATGACAAAAGGTATAATGACCTGTATCCATCATTTCAATGTCATGCAGGACAATTCCAGTGTTCCAAAAAAGGCCTCATATTATCCCCTATTATTCCCTCTCCCTTCCCTCAGAACCTCTGGTGGCAACTGCATTTATATCAATTAAAAAAGCTCTTTCATTGCTATAATAATAATGTCTGTAATAGAATAATAATAAGTCTATTTTAGTACATTGTTCATTACCCAATCTTGAGAGTTTTGGGATGGTGATGCCCACTCTGTTTCTAATTGAGAGGGGACTTAGAGCCCATGAGGCAGATGGATGGAAGTATCTTGCTTGCAGTTGCAGACACCCTCTGTTCCTTAGGATGGGCATTGTCCATCTTTGTCCTCTTGTTAGTTTTTTGGGGTAATTCCACTGAACTGGGGAGTAGGAGTTGCAACTCTGCTGATATTCACAGCTCAACCAGCACATGAACAGTACAAATATTTAAATTTCAAGGACATATATTTAACAAATATAGTCTAATTTTACATTCCTGCCTTGCAATTTACTCTTCCCAAGATATTCAATAACTTATTATTATTCTAGCAATGGAAGAACTTGTAACATTGGTATAAAGGTTGGTATAACCACCAGAGTTTCTGAGGGAAAGGAGAGGGAACAACAGGAGTAACAGTTTTTTGGAAAACTGGCATTGTTCTGCATGACCTTGCAATTACTGACACAGATAATTATACATTTGTCAAAACCTAAACAGTTGTGTAGTGTAAACTGTAAAATATAATGTAAAGGTATTTGGTTTATATGATTGCCTGAGGAACCAGTGGGGTGAGGCTACCATCTGTGGGATTATGACCGAAGGCCTCTAAATCAGAATCCTACCCAGACAGTAACATATGGCAACACCCCATAGCCTCAGTTGACCTCAGATAGACTGTCTCCCACTTCTCTGCTGGTGGGCCATTGGGCATACCCATGTGTGCAGCATCCCCCACTACACACCAGGACCAGGGTCTGGTGCTGAATGACCCTCAGGAAATGTGGCAGGGCTGGAAAGGGAGTCACCCCCTCACCTGTCACACATAACACATTTGTGAGGAACCTGGTGCTAAACCATTGTAGATAACCTGCTTCTGAGTTGGAGTGTCAAAAGTAGCAGAGCAGCTCCCTCCCTGTAATCTATTGAAAATAAACTATAGATCATGGTTAGTAGCCATACTTCAATATGTGTTCATCAATTGTAACAAATGTACCACACTAATGGAGGATGTTAATGGGAAAATGTGGGGTGGGGAAGGGAGTGAGGTATATGGGAATCCCCCTATGTTTTGATGTAATATTTATTTACTCTAAAGCTTCTTTTAAAATAAAATTAAAAAAAAAA
>JAQZBX010046080.1:0-20831 GCA_029593785.1 Cabassous unicinctus | reverse complement strand
CCATCTTGTGGCAAGATGTAAATTGGGAAACTCATTGACATCTCATTCCTCCAAGCATCACCTCCCTTAATAATCTCTTTATTTGATAGCTGCTTTTTAGTGCCTTCATGTAATCATTCATTTTTCCTCAAGTATATAGTGATTATAACTTTGAACATTGATCCTGTAGTAATGCACACAGTCTTAAGAAACGATATGCCTTATTTTTGTTTGTTTCTGTTTTTGGAGATGTAGCCTATAAGATTAAAAAGATTCCCTTCACTTTTGATGTGATGAAAATTTTTAGCTTTAATGAATTTTTTTCATTTAAAAATGATTTGAGGAATATCATTCATATATGAACATACATAAACAAGAAATGTATAGTAAAAGTTGTATAATTTGAAAAACAAAAATGCATAATATCATACAGAGCACCCATAAAATCACTCTACCACCAATGTCTTGAATTGTTGTGAAATTATGAAACAGCATTGTCAAATTATTACCAATAACTATAGTCCATATCTTACATTTGGAGTATTTCCCCAATCCACCCTATTATTAAAACCCTTTATTAGTATTATATATTGTTGTGCTTCATGAGAGAATGTTCTCATATTTGTTCTGTTAACCAGAGTCCCACAGGATTCACTGTATTAAGCCGTCCCATGCTTTGCAAAATCCATTAAAAGTGTACACTCAGTGGCTCTCATTTTCATCACAGAGATGTGCTTTCATCACCTCAGTCAATTTAGAATGTTTTAATTACTCCAAAAGTAAAAATCCTGTAACTCCTTATAGCCCCTTATTGTTGGCACATAAAATTGATATCAAATGTTCTTTGCCATTGCTGCAAAATATTACACTATTACAGTTAACTATCATCCATAAGTTAGATTATTTGTAATGTTCCCATTTATCACCATATTCTCAACACCTTGTAATAAAACAATGTTCTTATATTTATATGATTAACCACAATCTTCATCCACCACCAAAATCACGATATTATAGTCCCTAGATTATCCTCTAGCTTAGTTTCTTTTGACATTTACATCCCTAGACTACACCTTTGAGCCACAGCCACTTTTTAAAAACAAATCAATTTTATTGATACATATTACTAAAATATACAATTTATCTAAAGTGTACAATCAATGGCATTTGGTATAATCACATAATTGTGCATTCATAATATCAATCATTATTAAAGCCATAGGAACAAAAAACCATGACTCATCTAAGAGATTCACCTAAAATTCATATATAAATAGTCCGTTAATGAAAAGAAGGAAAAAATATGACTATAATACTAGCAAAAAGATAACTGTGTTAGGTATACTAATATCTGGTAAAATAGACTTTAAGTCAAAAACTGTTTTGAGGGACAAAGAAGGTCACTAATTAATAATATAAAGATCAATTCAAACAAATTGAAGATCTCCAAAATATATGAAACAATAGTTGACATTTCACCAGGTTAAAGCATGTTAGGCTACAAAGCAATTGTCAATAAATTTAAAAATCCTGGAATTATAGCGTGTATTTCTCCAAACACAATAGAATGAAGCTAGACATCATTAAGAGAGGGAGAATTGGAAAATTCAAAAATATATGAAAATTAACGTATTCTTAGACAACCAAACTGTCAAAGAAGATATCTCAAAGGAATTTAGGAAATATCTTGAGGTGAATGAAAACAAACAAAACATAACAAATCTTATGGGATATAGCAAGTTAGTGTTGAGAAGGAAACTTATAGATTTAAGTACTTACATCAAAAAAGAAGAGCTCAAATAAGAGCCCTAACCTCACAACTGGAGGATCTAGATAATGAAAAGCAAAATAAACCAAAAGCAAGCAGAAGGGGGAAATAATACACATTAGAGTAGAGATAAATGAAATAAAGAATTAAAAAAAAATAACAGGGAGAATCAGGGAAACAAAAGTTGGTTCTTTTAAATATCAATAAAATTGACAAGTATTAGCTAGAGTCGCAAAAAAGAGAGAAGACAAAAAATGAAATCAGAAATAAAAGAAGGGCCATTATTACTGACACCACAGTAATAAAACAGATTATATAAGAGAATAATGTGTGCATCTCTAAGCTAACAAGTTAGATAACTGATGAAAAGTGCAAATTCCTAGAAATATACAAACTACCTACACTGACTCAAGAAGAAATACAAGATTCCACATTTCAATACCAAGTAAAGACTTTGAATCTGTAATCAAAATCCATCCAACACAAATATGTCCAGGACCACATGGTGTAAGAGGGGAATTTTAACAAACATTCCAAGAAGAATTAACAACAATCCTGCTTAAACTGGTCCATAAAATCGGAACAGAAACTCTCACTAATTCCTTCAATGAGGCCAGATCACCCTAATATTGTAGCCTAATCAAGAAACTACAAACAAAGAAAATTACAAACAAATATCCCTTATGAAAACAGATGTTTTCATAAGGGATCTTCAACAAAACATGAGCAAACTGAATTCAACAACTCTATAAAAAAATTATACACCATGATCAGGTGGGATTTTTCCAAGATATACAAGTGTGGTTCAGCAAAAAAAAACAATCAATGTAATAGACTACATTAGCAGAAGAAAGGAGAAAAACCACATGATGTCAAAAAAGTATTTGAGAAATCCAGTACCCCTTCATGAAAAAAATACTTGGAAAACTAGCAATAGAAGGAAACTTCCTCAACATGATATAGGGAATATATGAAAATCCTACATCTAACATCTTATTCAATGGTGTTATATAGCCTTCCCACTAAGATTAGGAACAAGACCAGGATGCCCACTCTTACCACTCTTGTTCAACATTGTCCTAAAAGTCCTAGTCAGAGCAATTAAGCAAATAAAAGACATAAAAGGCATCCAAATTTTTAAAACAAGTAAACTTTCCCCATTTGTGGATAACAGGATCCTATATACATAACAACATGAGAAAACACAACTAAGCTACCAGAGCTACTAAAATAAATTCAGCAGATTGGTGGTTTCAAGATAAACAGAAAAAAATTCATGATGTTTCTATAAAATAGTAATGAACAATCTGAAGTGGAAATAACAAAAATCTATTTACATTAATGACAAAATGAATCAAATATCTAGGAAATAATTTAACCCAGGAGGAAAAGGACTAATGCACAGAAAAGTTAAAAACATTGTTAAATGAGATGAAAGAAGACCTGAATGTACAATCCATGTTCATGGATTCAAAGACTCATTATTTTAAGATAAAAATTCTAAGCAAATTGATTCAATGGAATCTCAATCAAAATTTCAATTTACAGAAAAGGAATATCCATGAATCAAATTGATATGGAAGCATAAGTGGTTCCAAATAGCCAAAAGACATCTTGTTAAAGAAGAACTAATTTTGAGGACTCACAGTTCCTTATTTTAAAATTTATCATAAAACTACAGTGATCAAAACAGCATGACCATGGTTGGTGGTAATAGTCTAATGATATTATTTCATAATCTGTAATAAATATTCCAAAAGAGTATGGTGTGTTGGTGAAGGGGTGTTGTATGGGAATTCTACACATGTGCATGATTGTTTTGTAAGTTCACATCCTCTGTAATAAAAATATATTAAAAAAATAATAGGGTGGGTTGGGGGAAAAACACACCAAATGTAGGATATGGACTATAGTTAATAGCAATATTCTGATGATGCCCTGCATAGTTTGTAACAAATGTGTCACAACAATGCAATGTGTTGGTGGTGGGGTGAAGTATGGGACCCCTATATGGTGTTATGCAGGTTTATTTTGTAAGTTCACAACTTTTACTATAACTTATTGTTTATTTATGTTTGTGAATGAATGATAAATTTCAATAAAATATTTTAAAAAGCATAAGTAGGACACAACTATGGACATGTAAACAACTGGAATTGAATTGAGTTCAAATATAAATGCTCATATCTATGGCCAATTGATTTTGGCCAGGATACCAAGTCCACTCAATTGGGAAAGTATAGTCACTTCAACAAATGGTGAAACAAAAACTTTATATCCATATGTAAAAAGATCAAGGAGGAACCATACCTCATATCATATACAAAAATTAACTCAAAATTAAACAAAATCTTAAATATAAGTCCAAGGAATATGAAACCCTTAGAAGAAAAAACAGGGAATCATCTTCAGACCCCAGTTTTAGGTAATGGTTTCTTAGACTTCACAACAAAAACAGGAACAGCAAAAGAAAATATTACATAAATGGGACTTCATCAAAATTAAATACTTTGAACAATGAACAATGAACTTCATGAAAGCAAAAATGCAACCTACAGAATAGTGGATAAAATATTAGGAAAATATCTTTGTGTTAATGGTTTCATATCTGGAATACATAAAGAATTCTACAAATTAACAATAAAAAAGTCAAATAACACAAATTATTTAAAAAATGGCAAAAGACAACAAATGAACAAAAACACTGGAATGGTTATCATTAAAAAAAACTAAGTGTTGGACTGGATGTGGACAAGTTGGAATACTAATTATTTTGATGGGAAGGTATAATGTTATAGCAGCTATTGAAAATAATTTGGTAGGTTCACAGGTTAAATAATGAATAGAATTATTGGTAATTCCTCTTCTAACATATATACCAAAGAGAAATGAAAGCAGGGATTTGAACAGAAATTTTCACACCAGTGCTCATAGAGGCATTATTCACAATTGCCAAAAGATGGAAGCAACACAAGTGTCCATCATTTGATGAATGGGTATATATATAAAATGTGATATTTACATAGAATGGAATATTACTCAGCAATTAAAAGAAATGGTGTTCTGATACATGTGACAGCATGGATGAACCTTGAAGACATCACGCTTAGTGGAATAAACCAGACACAAAGGACAAATAATGTACGGTATACCTGATTTGAAATAATTAAAATAAGCAAATACATAGAGACAGAAATTCTTATTCAGGTTACCTTAGGAAGAATTGAGGCTAGGGAATGGGGAATTAGTGATTAATGGGTACAGAATTTCTGTTTGGCCTGATGGAAAAGTTTGGTAATGAATATCAGCAATGGCAGCACAACATTGTGAATGTAATTAATACTAATGAATTACATATTTGTGGTTTAAAGGGTAAATTTTAAGTTGTATATATGTTATAAGAAAAATATTTTAAAAACCAACAGCATAGGACTTTACGTGACAAAAAGCATCCTAATATTAACTGTGGACTATAGTTAACAGTACAATAATAATCTTTCTACAATGTACAAATTGTTCACACTAATGCAAATTGTTAAAATTCGGGGCATATAAGGGAAAAGTACCTCTGTATTTTCAATATGATTTTTCCATATATCTACAACTTCATTAATTTAAAAAATGCTGTAAAGTTAAACAAACAAACAAAAAACAGTACTTAGTGATTAAATTGATACTATTGACCTAAGGGTTATGTTGATGGACCAAAACAAACTTACAGTGGTTTTTATTTTCTTTATCAAAAACTAACAATGTTATTGAATATTAGAAGTCCCCTTCCTAATCTTCATCATTTCAGATGGCATTTTTCTCCTGAGTTTGTAGAAATACTTGTTTCCCATGGCTAAATATACTATACAACTATTCCTTCAGAGTGTAACATGATGGTTAAATGAATAGCCTTGGATGTAAGAGAGAGTTCAGGGTTAATTTTTCTGATCCTAATTGCTTCAGGGATATATAGAAATTGTTTGCTAAACAATTTTAAAATATGGAAAACAGTATAATAATTGTGGTTCTTATTCTTTATGAAGTTTTAAAGAGATGAAATACAGTTACATATTAAAGATTTACATAGAGCATAGGTGGTTACTACTATCCAGCAATTAAATATCAGAAATTTTTCATAGTAAAAACTTCACTGGATATCTCAACTTTTCTTTTACTATATGAGGATTATTTTGCTTAAATGGAGTATTTCAATAATGTGCAATCATAACACCTTTTTGCCTGTAAATATCCTAATGATCCTTTATATGCCTCTAGCAATATTTTATTCATAGTGCTTACACTAGTACAATTTCAAGGTAATACATATAATTATATTTTCAATTCTTATAATTAGACTATCTACCATACATAGATCTTCAAATATCTTTTTAAATTGTTTTTCTTTATTTTTAAAGAAGCTTTATATTAAATATTACATTAAAAATATAGGGGAATCCCACATACCCCACCCTGTACCCCTCCCACAATGTTCCCCAATAACAACATCTTTCATTAGTGTGGTACATTTGTTACAATTGAGTAAAGTATACTGAAGCATTGCAACTAAGTAAGGTCTATTTATATTATGTTTTACTCTTTGCACTGCACAATTTTATAGATTTTGACAAGATGTAAAATGGCCTGTATCCATCATTACGATATCATGCAGGACAATTCCAATGAGCACACAATGTCCCATGTGACACCTATTCTTCCCTCTCCCTCCCCTCAGAACCTCTGGTGGCTGCTGCCTTTATATCCATGATACAAGTTCTTCCATTGCTAGAATAATAATAAATTTATTTTAGTCCATAGTTGCACTCCCCCCTTATGTTTGTTCATTCCTCAGTCTTGTGGATTTGGGGATGGTGATGCCCACTCTGTTTCTGACTGAGAGGGGACTTAGATCCCATGGCACAGATGGATGGAACTGTGTTGCTTGCAATTATAGATAACTCTCTGTTTTGGGGGATGGGAATTGTCCATCATCATCTTTTTGTTATTAATAGTTGTCCTGGGCAAGTACAATGAAATGGAGAGGTGTTGCAACTCTACTGAGATTCAGGCCCCAACCAGCATATGAACACACTGGAGATTAAAGTCTCCAGGGCATATATTTAGTGAGTATAATGCTAGTTACTGGTTCAAATAAAAGGGACAGAAGAGTCATTTGTAGGAAATTATAAATACATTGGGAAGCATATATTCCAAAGTAAGGCCCACTGACAGGGTGCCAAATTTCTGAGATTGTCTGCCCTGACTATCATGTCTAGCTGTCTCTAGAGACATCAGGAGATCTGCTGTTTGAAGTACTGTTCCCTGTGGCAGTCAATGAGATCCTGCTGAGACATGCATAAGCGTAACTGCTGGAATTATCTCCAGACTCACTTTGAAATCACTTAGCCATAAAAAATGAATTGTATATAATATTTCCTCTTTTTGGTCAATGCCTTTTCCAAAGGCATCACTAGTTGGTGCTTGGTAAAAATCACTCAGTGCAGGGAGGCTAATCTTGGGAGTCATGTCCAATGATGGGGAGAAGTTAGTGTGTTTATATTTTGTTTGGCTTAGAGAGAGACCACATTTGGTCAAGAAGGAGTCTTTCAGGAGGTAAACCTTAGGCAATATATAATGTGAAGCTAAGTTTCAATTTTACAAGGAAAAGTTCATAAGTGCAACCATCAATATCAAGGGCCTTGAATAATGGTCTGTTCTCCTTTGCTAGGCACTGCCCTTGCACTCTGGGGATTCTTGCTTCTCTATTAGACAATGTAGCAGGACTTCCAACAATGGAAATTCAATATTCTTTTGTTACTGTGTGGGTCTCCATCCACCAAGAGAACACCTCTTGGCCACTTGAAGATATAGAGGTATGTCTAGGTGCACCCCTCCCCACACATCCCCTATCACCACACCCACACCAGTGATCCTCATCTGCCACAGTTGTGACCCATCTGCAATCCAACCACCCCCCCAAAAAAAACCCCCAAATAAGCAAATAAAAATATGTAAATAGAATGATAATAATAATAAATAAAAATAAAATACATAAACAAAAATAAAGGTAAAAATAAAAACATTTTTAAAAAGTAAAATAAATTTTTTTGAATGTGCCTGTCATCACCATATGATTGGTTATCTTTTATATATACTGACAATTTCTTCCGTAGTTTCCCCCAGTGTCTTATTTTTTTTTTTCACTTTATCTTCAAAGAAGCTTTAGGTTACAGAAAAGTCATATAGAAAATATAGGGTTTTCCCAAATATCCAACACCCTCCTCCACCCCAAACTCCCCTATTAATAACATTGTACATGTGTATGGTACAGTTGTTACAATTGATGTACAAATATTGAAGCATTGCTTCTGAGCATTGACAATGATTTACATTAAGCTTCACATTGTGCACTGTACAGTTTAATAGGTTTTGACAAAATTTTAAATAGCCTGTGTCCGTCATTGCAAGATCATGCAGAACAATGCCAATTGTCCTAGGTTCCATCTATTCTATTCTCCCCTTCCCCTTTCCTTGGAACCTGTGGAAACCACTAAGTTTCAATTTTTGAAGAATAAGGTTCATAGTTACATGCAATAATATTGAGGGCTTGACTTATTGGTTTTTTTTCTTTTATTAGGCATTGCCTATGTTCTCGAGAAATTCTTGCCCCTCTGAAAGCATAGCTGGAATCCCCAGGATGACAGTTTAATATTTTCTTGTTTATTGTATAGGTCTCCACCCACTGAGATAACATACTATGACAATATGAACACTTTCATATTCCACTGAAACATGCCCAAAGTATGCCCTATCCGCATATGCCCCCACTCCCAACTCCCTGCACCAGTTACCCTCTCTTGCCATATATTCCAGAAGAACATTCCCACCATTGTAGCTTTAACCAGAGACCTACAGATCCCTGAATCAACCTGCTCCTTCCTCCAGCCCTACCCCCAGTTCCACGCATAGTCCAATCCAACCCCCCATCCTTTTTTAAAGTTCCATTAGTTGTTTTTTGTTTGTTTGTTTTGCGGGCTTGCTGCTTTTTAATGGGCGCAGACCAGGCACTTCCATTTAGGTGGCCCTGAGGACGGAGGTCTCAGCGTTCAGCTCGGCTACCGAATGGCTTTCACCAGGCCCTCGTTGGCCTGGATGCGAATTTGGATCTCAGCCCAGGCAGCCTCATCCGCCGCCCCTGGCAGCTCTGACTGCACCTTCTCCAAGTTCGCCTTTGCCACCCCCAGGTCCCACATGCCCAGCGTCACAGCCTCTGCGGCCAGTAACTGCACTGGAGAGGAGGCATTCACCGCGTGAGGGAGCCGCTGCTGATGAAGCCCTGGGAGGCGGTGCCGTCCTCGGCATGGACAACAAGGAGCCCTGGCCGCAGGACCTGCAGTGTGGGCACGTGGGCGGCCAGAGTGCCCAAGGCCCCCGTCTGCTTGGGTAGGTCCACCTGCCGGACGCTGGCGCCGTTGAAGACCACCTGCATGGGCGAGGCCAAGGTGAACAACCTCTGTCCCTGGCAGGCAGCGGGGCCAGGGTGTCCGCCGCATAGGCGTAGGCGCCCGCCTGGTGCAGGAGGAGGCCCAAGCCGGGAGGCGGAGCAGCGTGGCGGGTAGCACAGCGGCGGCAGAGCCGATTAGTTTTATTTCTGTAAGATTTAAATCATACCTCACAAATCATATTTTGTCACATCTGGAGTGGAAACAGAGGAATAATTATTTCCTGAAAAAAAAACACAAAAAAACGGACACATAAAAAGAGAACAATGACTTTAAAAAGATTATTCATTAAAATAAACTTCAGAATAATCCCTATATAAAAGCTAAATAATTAATCATTAAATTTAATTCTTATTCATATAAGATTTTATTACAATTAGCTCGTATTACGTTTGTCCTTGAGTCTTTGCATCTCCTCCAAAACATTACCAATCCTTTGCTAAGGGGTAAGTAGATAAACTGCAACATTGTACATTATATGTTAGAACAAGTTTTAGAAAAGCTTAGAACTGTGGAAAAACACATGGGCAACGAGTTGCTGCCGACATTCTCAGACTCCCTCATTACAGAAAGCACATACAATTTTAGTCTAGTAAAATCAATTTTATAAAATTAAGCTTTTAGATTGAAAAGTACAGCCTTTAACAGGCACAGAGGAAAATAGTCCCTAAAAATCTCACTAAATGGTTTTTTGAAACAATAACATGCCGTTATTAAAGGCAGTTGGTACTGGGACTCTGGGAAAGCAGGTAATACTCTTGTGCCTCAGCTGCTGACCAGGGACTTTAGAGCACTAAAATATTAAGAATAGTACAAATGAACCCAAGCATGCACTATAAAAAGTATATATTTGTAAGATCAACATATAATGGGCGTGTATTATGAGCAAGAGGCGTTTTGCTTTTTTTGACAACTGAGACAGTGGGTCATAAGTTAATTCAGAATTTACAGTCAGAATGTAGTTACCTGTAAGAAAAGGGAAATATTGTTACTGCTAAATGTTCTATTTCATCCGCTGAAAAATGTCTCACTCCATCATTTCATATTTCCAAGAATTCTATTACAATTTTCTGTCTTATGTAGTATAATTGTTTATTGGCCTGTGCCTTTTAAAACAAAATATGACTATGGGACCAGAGATGACCTTGTGACAGAGTTTTACAAATCCATTTACTCACCAGAGGATTTTGTGCTTTCTGCCATAACAAATTGAATCTCTACCTTTCCTAGTTTCTAGCTGGGCTGTTGCAGGAATGTTTTTAATCTGTGGCACAGAGATCTAGTAAGCTGGGAGCTATGAATGAAAATGTTAATGTGGGCAAGAATTTGAAAATAAGGATTTCAGGACAAGTATAAAATGCTCTGGAGATCTCAGCATTAGCATCAGAGTTGCTCTGAGGATTAAATGAATGAACTCTAACCACATTCCACCCATTTTTAAAAATATGTATTCGAGATTTAAAAATCATCTTATTTGGTAAGAAATGAAAGCATCTTCATTTTATATCTTCCCTTAAAATCATCAGTACAGTTTTATTCCAAGCTAAATCCACTTATCTCTTGATTTTATCTGATTAAAAAACCTTCCAAATAGCAATAAAGAAAATTTCAAGATTTTTAATAATTAGAGAAACATTTTAAATAACTCCAAATTTAATGAGAAAATTAATTAACAGAGGGATATTTTATAACCTCTAGTTAATATACTAAAAGAGATAAAGGATGATTGTGAATCTGTGTTTTTCCACGAGAAAAATAAATCTAATACTAAAAAGAGCTAAGAGAAATTATATAAGATGTGCATATATTCAAGCATTAAAATCACTGAGACTGTTTGATGTGACTTGAGGAATTTGATTACCAAATATTTTCTCCCATTGAGTGGACTCCCTTTTCACTCTTTTGACAAAGTCCTTCGAGGTGCAAAAGTGTTTAATTTTGAAGAGACCCATTTATCTATTTTTTCTTTTGTGCTTTGGGTGTAACATTTAAACAACTACTGCTTACCACAAGATATGAAGATGTTTTCATACATATTTTTCTAGGAGTTTTATGGTTGTAATTTTATATTTAGGTCCTTAACCCATTTTGAGTTAATTTTTATATAAGATCTTTCTTTTGGATGTGGATATCCAGTTCCAACACTATTTGTTGAATAGACTCTTCTGGCTCAGCTTGGATGGCTTGACAGCCTTGTCAAAAATAACTTGACTGTACATGTGAGGGTCAATTTCTGAGTTCTCAATTTGGTTCCATTGGTCAATGTGTCTCTCTTTATGCCAGTACCATGTTGCTTTTAGCACTGTAACTAAGTAATAGGCTCTAAGTCAGGAAATGACAGTCCTCCAAATTCATTCTTCTTTTTTACAACATTTTTAGCTATTCGGGGCTCCTTACCCTTCCAAATAAATTTGATAATTGGCTTTTCCATTTCTGCAAAAAAGGCCCAACAGGGATGTTGCTAGTATTTGCCCAATGATGTCCTCTATGACTAGCACAAGTACAATTAACTCTATGCTTCCCAATGAGCTGGAAATAAAGTGGAGAACCCTGCTAACTTTGACCTTGAAGTTTTGGTTAGTCTGAATTCCCTTTGTCCACAGGGGATTTTGGAGGCCCTATGCCACAGTCAAGGTTCATGGGGAAATAGGGGAGATTTGTACTGCTTGGAGATTTTGGGTACTGGCGCCCAGGTGACTGGAATCCTAGAGTGAGGGGGAAACAAATGCTTTCTTGATTTGGATTTTAATAGCCCCCACTACTGAATGTATTATTATTGTATATTCCTCTTCTCTGTGTGCATTCCCAATCACTTTTGCTCCTAAGACCTGATAGGAATTGCTGCACTGAAAGTCTTTATACTTACCTGAATCATGGGCTGTGGCTAATGGCCTGAACATTCCAGCCAGCCCACTGGATAACCTCAGACTGACATTTAAAACAGTCACTCCTTTCTTGAGAACAAGACTTCTGAATCAAAATGGGCTCTACTCCTAAAAAGATTTTTAATGTATATGGATGCTCACCAGAAAGGCCTCTACACCCTCAAAGGGGGACATAACTAAATAGAAGAACAAGCTTGTCAGTGAAATATGGAATCTGAATTATTATTCACACCAGAGCAAAGAAATTTGTCTCTTGGATCCATGAGAAGGTGCCCTGTAGGAATTCAGACAGTATCCTACACTTTGCCTATATTCACAGATTGCCACTGTCAACAGAAGACAATAACATACATGGAAAAGTTGTGACAACTACTAAAATTATTGGCCAAGGACAGTTCCCACTAGCCAATGCCCCGGGGAGTTCCTGCCACACAATATGTTTGGCTTCTCATCATATCCAGTGCATTTTGCTGGACCCTGTCTTTAGTTGACATTGTCTTTCAGTTTGGCTTAACATTACACAGACTTGAGCCATACTATCTAGGTCCTACAACACTACATTTGTTTACTGTTTTGGTTTCCTCAGCACATTGCATCTGAAAATGTTTCTGGGTTTTCAGCCTAAGCTATACATCAATGGACCCAATTAAAAGTCATATAAAGAACTCCCTAAGCCACAGTGGTATTTGAGCTCTTTAATGGACATTTAAAGAACAAGCTTAAATGACTGAAGGGAGGGGACATGATAATCCCAGCTTGGGCCACAAATATAAAGTTATAAGTCTGGATTATAAATGCAGCAATTCCCAAACAGGTAAACATGTGCCACATGTTTGATCAAGCTATCTACCCATCCCTTTGATTATATATGCTTCTTTTATAATTATTGATACCTCAGTCTCTGTGGGGTCTTGCAAATATCTTCCATTCCCTTTGAACCATTCCTGAAGACTAAAATAGCTGCTAGATCATGATGGCTATCAAACAGCAAGACGTGGAAGAAAGTAACCTACTCTATTTTTCACTCAGGGTCCAGAGCATGGATATTTGTCTACAAAGACCTTGAAAACAATGGCTGTCAATTTGAGGTCTCCTACTCAAATTTTGCCTTCTGGTGCTCTTGTCATTTTTCCCCAATAGCCACAAAATCGATATCGGTATAAAATAGAAATTTTTATAGAACCACAATAGGATCCATGCCAAAAGATTTGAGGTCTATTCCCTGGCAGAGGGATAAGTGCACTGTTCTTGCCCATTGCAATTGATAGGGAGGAGTCATAGTGATGAAAAGGATGTGAGCTTCTTCAGGTGTGTGAGCCATAATATAGAAGAGGGGAGAGGATAATCCATCTTTTCTTCACTCACTTCCACAGACTAGCCTGGGTGATTCCTTCCTCACCAAGGTGGTTGGTAGGCTTATTCCAGGTACTTGCCACCAATGAAATATGTCACTGACTGCCAAAATCTTGAAGGTAAACATATGACTGCTGTGACACTGAGTAACACAAATTGACATTTATCTAACCATGGAGTTTTCTAGTATCTGAATTACCTTAACCTCATTAATCTGAACCTCATGCAATGTCACCCTGGACTCTGATAGCTCAGGAATGAAATACTTCCCTGAATACCAATTCAATTCTTTCAAAACAGGGATAACTATAATATTTGGGAAAGGGGGTCAAGAACTACTATTGGAACTATTTTGGCCATGAGAATAATGGCCTTCTTCTCCCTACACTTGCCCTATCCTTAATAGATTTTTGGTGTTACCACTGTCAGGGGCATCCAAATAGAAAAGGCTGAGTGGAAACTGTCATTGAGTTTTGCTGAGATTATTAAAGATACTTGATCAGCTTTGAAGGCACAACTCCATAGCTTGTGTAGTGCTATATAACTTCATAGCTCACAATTTCCCACTGGCCAGCCAAGAAGCATTCTGTGCTATTAACAACTCTTGTTCTACCTGGATCAATGAAACTGGCAAAGTAGAACTGTTCATTATAAGGCTTGTCAGAATTCCTCATGGCTCTTTAGAGTATGTCCTAATGGGATATGTGTCATCTTTTACTGATGTAGAAATATATGGGCCTCATGAGTGTGTTCACTTTTCCACATAGGCCTGATTGTCCTTCTTGGACTGACTTTAATCAAAGGCTTGGTCTGCTGCTGCCTCAGACTGATTAACTGCTTACAGTTGAATTCCCTCAATGTCTGGCACATTTAAGTCCATGGCTGAGTTATCTATGCTTCTCACTTGGGCCCTGAAGAAACAAGGGATTCTGGATCCAGGAATAATTTTTATGTGTGATCTTTCTAGCCTGACCATAGGCAATTGCAAGGCTTTGACTAGCAGGACTCATGGAGGGAGGCTACTCTTCCCATAGCAGACATGGCTGCACAGTGTGTTGCAGTTTTCTGGAAGGAGTTTTCCACAAGAAATAAGACTCCCTGGGCCAGCCATATTCATATGAATATCTTCATTCCCAGGCTAGGTACCTCCATTCAGAATCCTAATTATAGAGGGACCATTATTGAGGCACTTATCCGCACTTCAACTCAGTCTTTTCCACTTCTTGACCTCCCCCATTTTATACCCTTTTCTCCTCTAGGGATACACAAAGGAAGTAGCCTGTTTATTAGTGCTCCTAAGAAGTGATACAAATGAATAAAATGAACACATTGCAGATCTCTTTGAATGCTTGGTTTAGATGGGAAACTGGTAACACAAAATAATGTAAGTGCTATGGATGGTATAAATGTAATAATTAAAGTGAACAAACTTGGCATAGACAGGGAGCTACAATAGCAGAGAATCTGGCAATGTTTATGGAAGAAATAATTATTAATTCAAATCACAGGAATGCACAGGCTTTGGATTGATAAATATGGTAAAGTGTAGCAAGAAAATCTGAGGGAGAAAGAATTTTATGTGTGGTAACCATAAACTGAAAAATATCCTGGGGTACAGGAAGAACTAAATGAAGCTTGGTCGAGCTGGATTATTGAATGGAGGCCAAAAGGAGCCAGAAATAAGCACAGTAAGTTCTACCAAGATTTGCAAATAAATCCCAAACTCTAGGATAGCTACTCAAACTCCCAGGGCTAAAATGCATTATTCTGGATAGTCATCTAAATGGACATATACCTGGATGAATGCAACTATCAGTCAGATTGGATGATTAATATGTAATGATCTTCTCTCTATAATCACTTCTCTGATCCATAAAGTAGAAAATTAGTTTCAAAGAATTGTTTTTCTAAGAACATTATTTCAACATTTTGCAATATCCAGGAGTATATTTTTCTTCATTATATATTCATTACTATGAATCAGCATACTCATAATATTTTTGCATATATATTACTTCTATTAGATATACTTTAATCAAATTTACTGATACATATTCATAAAATATACAGTCAATCTAAAGTGTACCATCAATGATACATGATATAAATTTGGAGATGTGAATTCATCACTTCAATCATTATTAGGCTGTTTTTATTTCTCCAATAATAAAAATAATAATCATAACAAACAAAACAAAAAATACAAAAATACAATACAAACTCTACCCTTAATAATCACCTCTCAATATTCCCATCCTTCCCCTGCCATGCATAGCTGCTATTCTACTTCCCTCTCTCCAATTTATTTGTACTATATTTTGTATAGATGGAGACAAAAATATGTAGTACCCTTTATCTAGTTTCTTTCACTTAGTATATTTCCTTTCTTTTACTCTTAAAGACTGATTACTAATATATTACTATACATTACTGTCCATAGTTGTATTTTTGCCTGATATTAACATCTTGAAACATTAACATACATTTGCTGTTTCAAAGAAAAACAGTATAGTAAATGTAATATTACCCATATTCATATTTCACATGAGATTTTGCTATACTATATAGTCACATGTTAGATTTTTTAGTGTTCTTTCTAGTATTATAAATGACCATATCATTTCCCTTTCAACCACTATCATACCCATATATTAGCACTCCTAGTTACAAACACTATGATGTGCTTTCATCATTTGTATTCATTTCCAAATATTTACAAACAATATTGTTACCCGTTCTTCACAGATTAAACCTCAGCTTTCCATTCTCTAACCTCATTCCATTTTTTGGTGCCCTATATTCTAGTTATTAACTCCCTGAATTTACACAATTTGTTCATCCATTCATCAGTTGATGGACACCAGGTTTGTTTTTATCTTTTGTCAATTGTGAATAATGAGAGTCTTCTGTATTCTGTGAGTGACTTTGCTGTGACCTAAAACTTCTTTGAAAACAAAATAAAAAATAGTGAGACACTGTAGAATGACAAAGTCTTTTGAGGTGTTAAGTGTTTAATTTGAGGATGTGCCATTTATCTACTCTTTTTTTGCTTGATATTTGGGTATTAGGTTTAAGAGTCCCACACCTTCCAGATCTTGAAGATGTTTCCCTACATTTTCTTCTAGTTGATTCATGGTCCTGGATTTTATATTTAAGTCTTTGATCCATTTTGGGTCGATTCTTGTAAAGGAAGTGGGATAGTGGTCTTTCACTCCTTTGGTTATGTATATCCAGTTCTCCCAGCACCAATTGTTGAAGACTCTGTTTTGTCCCAGTAAAGTGGGCTTGGTAGGAATGTCAAACCAGTTGATGGTATATGTGAGAATCTATTTTTGAACTCTCAATTTGAATCCATTAATCAATGTGCCTATCTTTATGCCAATGCCATGCTGTTTTGATCCTGTTACTTTGCAATATGTTTCAAGGTCAGGCAGTGAGAGAGCTCCTACTTTGCCCTTCTTTTTTAGGAGGTCTTTGGATCTTTGGGTCCCAATTCCCTTCCAAAGAAACTTGGCAATTACCTTTTCTATTTCTATAAAGTAGGCTGTTGGAAATTTAATTGGTCTTGCATGGAGTTTATTAATCAGATTTGGTAGGATTGACATCTTCACAATTTTTAGTCTTCCAATCTATGAACATGAAATTTCTTTCCATTTATTTAGGTCTTCTTTGATTTTTATTAGCAATGTTTTGTAGTTTTCTGGATACAGGTCATTTACATCTTTAGTTAAATAGATTCCTAGGTATTTTGAGTCTTTTTGTTGCTACAGTAAATTGAATTTTTTCCTTATTTCCTCCTCAGTTTTTCAATACTAGTTTGTAGAAACATTACAGATTTTTGCATGTTGATCTTGAATCCTGCCACTTTTCTGAACCTGTTTATCAGCTCAAATATGTTTTTTACATAGATATTTGGAACTAGAAACTTCTAGTATAAGTTAAACAATGGTGGGGACTGTGGGCATCCTTGTCTTTGTCCTGATCTTAGAGGGAAAGCTTTCAACTCTTCCCCATTGAGTACGATGTTGGCTGTGCATTTTACTTACATATCCTTTATCATATTAAGGAACTATTCTTCTATTCTTATCTTTAGAAGTGTTTTTTTTTTTATCAAGAAAGGATACTGATTTTTTGTTTAATGCATTTCTGCATTGATCAAGATGATAATGTGTTTCTTCCCTTCAATTTGTTATTGTGGTATATTACATTAATTGATTTTCTTGTGCTGAACTAGCCTCGCATACCAGGAATAAATCCCACTTTATTGTGGAGTGTAATTCTTAGTTGGATTTTTTTTGCAAGTACTTCATTGAGAATTTTTCCATTTATGTTCATTAGAGATATTGATCTGTAATTTTCTTTTCTTGTAGTGTCTTTTCTTGCTTTGTATTAGGGTGATGATGGCTTCATAAAATATGTTGGATAATTTTCCCTCCTCTTCAATTTTTTGGAAGTGTTTAAATAGGATTGGTTTTAATTTTTCTCAAAATGCTTTGTAGAATTCATCTGTGAAATCATCTGGTCCTGGACTTTTCTTTGTTGGGAGATTTTTGTTGATGATTCAATCTCTTTAAATGTATTGGTTTGTTGAGTTTTGGTATTTTTTGCAGAGTCAGTGTAGGTTTTTGTGATGTTTTAAGAATTTGTCCATTTCAACTTGGTTGTCTAATTTGTTAGCACAGAGTTTCTCATAACATCCTCTTATGGTCCCTGTTATTTCTGTGGCTTCAATTGTAACTTCCTCCCTTTCAATTCTGATTTTATTCATTAGCACCTTTTCTCTTTTTTTCTTTCTTTGTCTAGCAAAGTGTTTGTCAATTTTATTGATCTTCTCAAAGAACGAGCTTTTGGTTTTGTTGATTTTCTCTATTTTATTTTTGTTCTAAGTTTCATTTATTTCTGCTCTAATCGCTATTATTTCTTTCCTTCTGCTTTCTTTGGGTTGTGTTTGCTGTTCTTTTTCTAGTTAAGATATTCAATTATATCTTTTAGCTCTTTCTTCTTTTTAATATAGGTGTTTAGGGCTATAAATTTCCTTCAGCACTGCCTTCATGGTATCCCATAATTTTTGATAAGTTGTACTCTCATTTTCATTCATCTTGAGATATCTACTAATTTCTCTTACTATTTTTTATTTGACCCAGTGATTATTTAGGAATGTGTTGTTTGGTCTCCACACATTTTTGAGTTTTCCTCTTTCCTGCCTATTCTTGATTTCCAGCTTCATTTCATTATGCTTTATGAAAGTGCTTTGTATGATTTCAAACTTTTTATATTTATTTAGACCTGGATTGAGACCCAACATATGGTCTACACTGAATAAAGATCCATGAGAATTTGAGAAGAATGTATTCCTCACAAATTTGGGATGTGACCTTCTGTGTATGTCTGTTTGGCCTATTTCATTTATCATATTGTTCAAGTTCTCTGTTTCTGTGTTGATCTTGTGTCTCATTGATTTAATGATGTCAGTGGTGTGCTGCAGTCTCCAAGTATTATTGTAGAGATGTCTCTATCTCGCTTCAGTTTTGCCAGAGTTTGCCTCACATCTGTTGGGGTATCCTAATGAGGTGCATAAATATTTATGACTCTTACTGCTTGCTGGTGGATTGTAACTTCTATTAATACATAATGGCCTTCTGCATCTCTTATAACTTTTTGCATTTAAAATCTGTTTTGACTGATTTTAGTATAGATACCCCTGTCCTTTTTGGTTACAGTTTGCATGGAATATCTTTTTCCAAGCTTCCGCTTTCAGCTACTTTGTATCCTTGAATCTAAGGTGAGTCACTTGTATACAGGACATGAATGGTTCATATTTTTTTTATCCATTCTGTCAGCCAGTATGTTTTGAATGGGGAGTTTAATCCATTCACATTCAATGATATTCCTGTAAATGCATTATTTACGTCCTTTAGTCTTTGGCTTTCATGTCATATCTTATTTTTATCTGTCATTTTTCCCTTTTGGTTACCCATTTTGATAGTCTTCCCTTCTACACTCTTCTCCAATCTTCTCCTTCTTATCTTTTTCTTTTGGGCTGCAGGGCCCCTTTTAGTGTTTCCTGCACAGTTGGATTCCTTTTTAGGAAAACTCATATTTTCTGTTTATTTATGATGTTTTAAACTCACCTTCCTACTATAAAGACAAATTTACTAGGTAAAGAATTCTTGGCTTGCATTTTTTTCTCTTTCAGTATGCTGATTATATCATACCATTGTTTTCCCCCCCATCCTCCATGGTTTTTGATGTGACATCTGCACTAAGTCTTACTGGGCATCTTTCATATGTGATGGTTTGCTTCTCTCTTGCTGCTTTCAAAGTTTTCTCTTTTTCTTTAGCATTTGACATTCTGAGTAGTATGTGTCTTTGAATAGACCTATTCAAATTTATTCTCCTTGGAGTATGTTGTACTTCTTGGACATGTATATTAATTTCTTTCATGAATGTTGGGAAATTTGCTGTCATTATTTCCTCAAATACTTTTTCTCACCCTTTGTTCTTCTCTTCTCCTGGAACTCCCTTGACACATATATTGTTGTGTTTCATGTTATCATTCAACTCCCTGAGGCCCTGGTCAGTCATTTCCAATCTTATCTCTCTCTCTTCAATTTCAGCTATTTCTTCTACATCACATTCTTTCTTCTATAATCATCAATTGAGACTGCTGTTATATGCCTCAAATGTGTTTTTAATCTCATCTATTGTGTCTTTCATTGCCATAAACACTATTATTTTTCTATTCAAGTGTATCACTCTGCTAAAGGGGTGCTGATGCAAAGTATCAGAAATTGCCACCATATCAGTGGGCCTTACCTTGGAATATATGATAACCTATCCCCCCAGTGTATCAGAGTTAGACTATTTATAATTTTCTTATATATGTTTCTTCTGTCTTATTTATTTAAACTTATATTTAACAAAACACTTATTAAATAAATGTCCCAGAGGCTTCAATCTTCACACTGTTCATATCTCAGCAGAGTTACAGCCAACATTAATCTCCAGTTCATTGGATTCAACTATAAAAATGAACAAAAGGATGATGATGGACAAAGTCCATCCCTAAAAAACAGATGGTATCTACAACTGCAAACAAGACATTTCCATACATCTGCCCCATAGGATCTAAGCTCCCTCTCAATCAGAAGCAGAGTGGGCATCACCATCCCCAAATCATCAGATTGAGGAATTGAACAAACATAAGGGTGCAATGACTAAGGTAGACTTATTATTCTAGTAATGGAATAACTTGTAACATTGATATAAAGACAGTGGTCACCAGAGATTCTGAGGGGAGGGAGAGGGAAGAACAGGTGCAGCATGGGGTATTTTGAGGGACATTGGACAATTCCA
>JAQZBX010046079.1:0-20866 GCA_029593785.1 Cabassous unicinctus | reverse complement strand
AAAAAAAAAAAAAAAAAACACCTTGAGCAGAGAAACACTCCATAGCTGCTGTGTGGACGTTTCATACGATGGTTTACTCAAACAGAAGAGGACACCTATTTTTAAGGGAATTTAAAGTCGACTTGGCTTATGCTCTTATTTGCAGCCCTGGGTTTCTCCCTATTGTCAAGTCCTGGTGATTGATGAAACGTTGTTGGCTGTGATTTCAGATTACCTTCCCTTCTCTAATGACAGCCCTGGTGCCCAGGGCCAAATGCAGCCCCTTCACACAAAGAGGAGCCCAGTGTGCTGTTGGGAATTTCTGGTTCCCCTGGCCAAAATTCCAGCAGGCCCTTCTGCAAGGTGTGGGGTCCCCTTCTGTGAGGTTTCCCACTGCAGGCTCTCTTTACTTTGGTTGTGAGACAATACTTCACGATCAGAAGGGTTCAGGATCACCAAGGTTTAAAAAACCTAAAATGGTTTCTTTACTACAGGACTTTTCAGAGCCTTTACTATGTTCATGTGCATTGTGGCTCTTCAAGAAAGGAAAATACCTTGCAGGGTTCTTTAAACTTTTTGATTGTGGAACTCTTTTTTAATGCGTATTGTTGTTTCTTAAGAACTCCTGCTCCCCAGAACACAGACTGAGAAACATTCTTTGAAAGGATTTGAAAATCCCACTAGGCCCTGAACGCCAGAGTTTCATAACAAGCACTGGAGCAGCAGTCCCCAAATGCTGGTCAAAGGACCACCTCAAGCAGAATCACCAGCGGAGCTTGTTAAAAACACTAATTTGCCAGCAACTCCCCAGACCTCCTGACTGGGATTTGTAATAAGCACCCTGTCTGTGGATTCACTTTACTGTCAATTTTGGAAACTATGCACTAGAGTAAGAATCTAAGAAAGAAGGATTATAATGTCTCGTATATAATCCATTTATGTAATATTTATTACATTCCTGTAGTCTCTGTCTGCCTCTCCTGCATTGCCTGCATTTCCACCCCCAGCCCTGAAGCACGGCCCCAGGGTTCCATCCTCAGCCTCTGCCTTCCTTCGATACTGTCTTGGGCTCAGCAGTCTCTCCCAGCAAGTTTGTACAGGCTCTCCCTGAGCACCTCTACGAACCAGGCTTCGGGCTCAGGCTAAGAAGAGAGAGCCAGCCCCAGCCCTTGCCTGTGACTGGTGGTGAGTCCAGGCATGGATTAGGAAGGCTTCCTGGAGGAGGAGACACCTGCACCGAGACTCATCAGATGAATAGGTTATCTGTGGTTAGGTTTAGAGGGGCAGCCTGAGTTGGGCAGAAAAGCAGCAGGAAGCAGCTTAAGTGTGGGGAATCCTGGAGCCTCCAGTGAGAGGCAGAGGCAGCCATGGGGATGAGAAGAACCCAGCCTCTTGTTTGTCACCTCTCTGCAGATGCTTCCAGACTCCCTATCTTGGCTCTTTGGCCTGCCCCCTCCACCCCTTTCCTTTCCACCCTTCCCCATTTTTCGAAAACTCATCTGTCCTGTGAGGTCCAGTTCAGAACTCACGTTCCCTGTGAAACCCATCCCAGCCACCTTCATTGAGCTGGGTCCTCCCCCTCCACCAAAGCTCACCCACATTTTTTTTGTAGTGGCTCTTACCCTACCCTACTTGGCCCTATAATTTTGGGGATCTGCCCCTTATCGCCTCTCTCTGTTCAGGGCCCAAATCTTTCATCTTGTTACCTTCTAAAGCAACTGGTGAAAAAACGAAGTTTACACAGAAAGAAAAGTAGGCTTTTTAATATATCAGAATATATCAGAGGCTTTAAAAATGTTCATGCCTTTTGCTCAATAAATTCCCCTTCTAGGGATCTGGCTAAGGAAATAATTAGAAATTGGAATAAAGATTTATACAGAACTTTATTACAGCAATCTTTACAATGGCAGGAAATGAAAGCTGCCTCAATGTTTAAATATAAGGGAATGTTTAAGTAAATTTTACTGTATACATAGGATGAAGAGTCCACACAAAAGGTTTTCATGAAATGGAGAAATGCTTATGAGATAAGAGGGGAAAAAACAGGACACTGCAATACTGTGTAAATAATCCTAAGTATGTTAATATATATGTAAGTATACAAATATTCTTTCACATCTATTTGCACATCAAATTGGATAGAAAAAACTAATAAAATACTCCAAAATATTGATGCTTTTTTTCTACAAAGCAAAATTAACAATGATTGTTATTTTCTACTTTAAATACTTAACATAGTTTCCATATGTTCCATAATGGACACAGATTTCATGTTTGTAATCAGCAGGGGAAAAAAAAGTGGTTAAAAAAAAAACAAAACAGGTTTTTTCTCAGCATAAGTTTGACATTTGATGAGGCGGCATGTATGTTACTAGTGCCATGTCTCGAAAGGACCATTCTGTGTGCTGTGTGTTTTATTGTGTGCTGTTACTCCAAGATTGTTAAGTACATGATGAACTCAGCATTTTCTGGCTGCCAGAGCTCTGCTTGTCCCATCACTCCTGAGATTTGCAGTCTTTTTTGGATTTGGAGTCACGCGGTTGCTGAGCTCTGGGCTGCTTGGGTGGGACACTGCGGTGGACTCTAGCTGATGTGCCGAGCACAGCGCAGCCACCTTCAGGGGATTCGCTTCCATCCAACCCAACACCAAATATTCCAAGGTGCCCTTGTGATTAGACCCAGGACTCCCACACTTGTGTGTTTGGAGGGATACCATGACAGTCATCACCCACTGGCACATGGCATTGCATTCTCTCTGCCATTCAATTTCATAGGTTTTATTAGCCCCATTTTACAGCTAAGGAAATGGGCTGTAAGCTAATTAACTTGCCCAAGGTCCCAGCAGATCTAAAATTCAAATCCAGTGCCCATTGACCCCAAGGTTGATGCTCTTTTATGTCACAGATTTAGAGCAGTCAAATAAGAAGGTTCTGATTGCACTTCCTTCAGTCTATATAAATTTCATCAACCTTTTTTTTCTTAGGTACCAGAGCTGGGGATTGAACCCTGTACCTTGTTTATGGGAAGCCAGCACTCAACCACTGAGCCACATCGGCTCCCCTGAGTTGGATTTTTCGTTTGTTTTGCTTGTTTTTTTTTGTTTTTAGAAGGCATCAGAAACCGAACCCAGGACCCTCTCATGTGGGAAGCAGGCGCTCAACTGTTTGAGCCACAGTTGTTCCCATTTGTCAACTTTTCAAAGCCCATCACTCCATCAGTGTTGAATGGATGTTTAGATGAGTAGATTGGTGGATAAATGGGTAGATGGATAAATGAATGAGTGGTAGTTAACACATACTGCACCTACACTGCCTGGCACTGTCCTGAGTGCTTAATAATTATGAGCTCATTTAAGTCTAAAATATCCTATGATGTAGGTATATTAATATCCCCATTTTAAAGTCAAGGTCACACAAGCTATTGAACAGCAGAGTCAAAATTTGCATGTAGGGCTCTAGTGTCCTAGTTCCTAACCACGAAGAATGCACGCATGCGTGAATGAATGAATGTTTGAATAAAATTTGTGTTAAGCATCTTTGTTACCAATTTACAGGGGTAGAGACAGAGCACACTGCCCCCAAAATGTTCTTCTGTTCATGTCACCTTATCCCTGGTCAGACAAATCATATTGGCAGCCTTTATACAGCACCTCGGGCTTACAGACTTTGAACTTGAACAGAGTTGCTCCGTCTGAAAATTTGGTAGCTGTGATTTGAATGGATTTTAAAGAGTTATGTGACTGCCCAGGGCTGGGTCTGAGGCACCTGTCGCCGGAAGAAGTGATCCATCGTACCTTGTTGCTTGTCATGGAATGACAGCCACCTCCAGCCCCACAGACATGTCTTTGATTTAGAGGGCGGGGAGGGGCGGAGCGTGTGGACACGCGTTCCTCTAGGCGAGCTCTCAGAGTGAATAGTCTTCTTACTGTCATTATTAAAAACTCAAATGGTACCTGATACCAAAGCTGTTAGGTGGAAAATGGCCTCACAAAAATCCACTGGGTGAAGAAGAGGGTGCCTTCTCTGTTCTCTTAACCTGTGGGAACAGAGGGCATGTGTCCAAGGTTGTAGGAGACCCTGGAATTAAATGTACACCATTTAACCTTCCTGGTTGGAGGACCATATAGAAAGCGCCCAGTTGTTTGAAAGGCCAATCGTCGGTCTCTTGCTATACTACTAATGGTTTAATAGAAAAGAAATAAGAGTAAAACCTCCCAGATGTGAAACAGTTTAATTCCACATATCTCTTGTGAGCAGTGGGGCCAGCCCAAATTAGTGAAAAGTGTGAGTTATTGAATAATTTTTAAAGGTAGTTTTATTGCTTTTAAAAATCCAGGCACTTAGGTTCCATCAGTGTTAAATGGGTGTTTAGATGAATAGATTGGTGGATAAATGGGTAGATGGATAAATGAATGAATGGTAGTTAACACATACTGCACCTACACTGCCAGGCACTGTTCTGAGCACTTAATATTTATGAACCCATTGAATTCTAAAATATCCCTAATGGGTAGATATATTAATATCCCCATTTTAAAGTTGAGGTGCCACAAGATGTTGCATGGCAGAGCCAGACTTTGCATGTAGGTATCTGACTCTAGGGCCCTAGTTCCTAACCACCAAGAATCCATGCATGAATGAATGAATGTTTGAATAGAATTTGTATTAAGTGCCTTTGTTACCAATTTTACACTGATAGAGTAATTACTTCTGCCATTTTAAAATGAAGTCACTTGTCTGGTGTTCATAATTTCACGGATGGGAAAACAAAGGCCCAGAGAAGGAAGGATCTTGGCTCCAGCCCCACCCAGACCTCTCCATGGCATCTCCAGCATCTCACTTTCCCTTCCACTGCCAGTCCAATGCTCTTTTGTGAATCTATCTCTTGCCCATGTCCAGATTCAAAGGCTCCACATCAAGAGTGTAAGCTGGGGAGCAGATGTTGCCCTAGCAGTTGAGTGCCTGCCTCCCACATGGGAGGTCCCGGGTTTGGCTCCTGGTGCCTCCTAAAGGAAAAACAGACGAGAAAATCAAAAAAAAAAAAGAAAAAGAAAAAAACAATGAGCAAACAGATTAGGGAGTAAGCTGTCTGGCGGGGGGTGGGAGGGAGCGTAAGCTGACTGTTTACATCAGGCTTGCCTCAGGTCCCTCCCGTGACCCAGCCTTTGCCCTCTATTGAAGCTGGCATCAGCTTCTGGAAGGACCAGAGATCCTGCCGCTTGCTTCTAGTGTGGGCTTCCTTTGCAGATTAACCCATTCTAGAGGTTCATGAACAGTGCCGGGAAAATTACAGCGTGGCCCCTAGTGCTCCAGAAGAGCTTCCGAGTTATGATGCGTGTACAGATTCCCGCCAGCAGGCGGCAGCAGAGCCCAGTAGTTACAAATGCCCCTCTTGGAGGCTGGCTGCCTGACTCCTCCTCTGCCTAGCTGAGTGACCTCAGGCAGGTCACTTGCCTCTCTGTGCCTCGGCTTCCCCTCAATAAAATGGGCACAACGATAATACCTACCTCATAAAGTTGTTCTGAGGATCAAATGAGGTTATACATATAAGGTGCTTAGCAAAAGTGCCCAATAAATGTTAGGTGTTAATTTATCATCACAATCATCATCCTATTTGAACAAATTCCAAAGGATTATCTACATTGATAAGTTGTTCTAGAGCTTTGTTTTATTGAAAACTGAAACGAAAGGGCTATCGGCTGGGGTGTAGAGATCTTTTGGTTATCCAGAGATCCTTTGTAATTATTTGTGAATTTATGAAGGTTTTTCTTATAAAAGTACCAGGTTTGAGCTCAGAGTGTTAGGGCTGAAATGGATTTTGAGCAGGGCAGTGGCCTGGCTTTCAGAACCTTCCCTTCTCTTGGAAGATGAGGTTCTCAGCACAGCACAGCTGCCTTGGGACCACTCTGCCGTGTCATCCAGCAACCACAGATTTCAGTTATAACACTGAAAAAAAATATTTTTTAATAACTTGGCACTTTGCAGATATTAAATAAAAGATTGCATGATTAAATCATTACTTACAGCTGTATATCTAAAGTAGTTTCCGGTTCGTTTCCTTTTTTTTTTTTGCTAAGTCACAAGCACAGAGACATTGAATTCCTGATACATTCCAAGAAAAGCTATTTTGTGACATTTTTTAATGGAATACGATGTTAACTTGACCGGCAGTGACTCTTCTGTAACTTTGCTGGGCTCCACTCTTGTTTTTCCAGCTGTGCCTGAGCTGAAGCTCCTCTGCGGGGCAGATGTGCTGAAGAGCTTCCAGACCCCCCACCTCTGGAAAGACATGCACATCCAGGAAATAGTGGAGAAGTTCGGTTTGGTGTGCGTGGGCCGGGCAGGCCATGACCCTATGGGGTACATCTTAGCATCACCCATCCTTCAGAGGTACCAGCACAACATCCACCTGGCCAGGGAGCCTGTGCAGAACGAGATCAGCGCCACCTATGTCCGCCGAGCCTTGCGCCAAGGGCAGAGCGTGAAGTACCTGCTCCCTGACGCCGTCATTGCCTACATCAAGGAGCACAACCTCTACGCCGGGGACAGTTCCTGGAGAGACAGAAACTCCCAGAGGAAGGACGGGCTGGCGAGCCAGGGAGGAACTCAGTGGGCCAGCCACTCCTTGGGGGAAGAGGACTGCTGAGGGTTTGGCTTGGTTTTGTTTTTCCTTTTCTCATTTGTTTTGTTTCTACAGTGATCTTACTACTGAGGCATTTTCTGCCCCAGGAAGGAATTCCTTCCTTTGGAAGAAAATGTCTCCATATCAAGGATAGGCATTTATCAGGGAAGTTAAGATGGCAGCAAGTCAATAGGATTAGGCAAAGCCTCCCACAACCGCTGGCTGAGGAGGCCTCCTTGTTCCGTGTGAATGGTAATTGTGTGGAACCACCTGGGAATGTGCACACCGACTGTGGTTCCGCCCAACCACGGCAGGGCCCTATCAGAACTGCCCACCAGGTGGGCTTTAACTGGGACCAGGTGAGGCAGCTGGTCTTGATTGAAGAGAGTTGCCGGGATGCTTATTACCAAACACCCTTGTTTCAAACAGTAGCACTAGTAGAGGAGTTGAAAACTTGGAAGCAGCACCGTGCTGATTTACACTGAATTTTCCTTTAGGAACCATTCATTGCCTGTCTGCTGGCCGTTCATAAAATTTAAACTCTTTCTAAGGAGTGATCCTCAAACAATATTTTTGATACAGCAGATAAAACTTTTTAATGCTGCCATTCTATAAATGCCAGAGCTCCTGATATCCAGGTTTCTAAAAAGAAACTGAGGTAAAACAGATGCCTGGGTTGTTTTAGAGGATGTTTTTAAATGTTTCATCACTGCCTGCCTGTATGAATACTGGCAAAGGGATTAAATAATAAATTGACATAAAAAAAAAAAACTGATGAAACATTCTCTCTTTTTCTTTTTTTGTTATATTATTAATGCCCGATGCACCAAATGTTGCCCTTCTTTACTCCATGAAATTTGCTACTGGTCCAGTCGAACTGGCATGAATTTAAAAGTTTATGTTCCCTGGTACTAGCAGTGAAAGAAGCAATTGCTTCTCAACACAATACAGAGGGTTTTTGGATTTGAAGCACTGGGTCAATGGCTCTGTTCTGGTGGGCACTAAAAGGAGCCGTGGGCATTCGGGATTTGTCATGCCACTCCTGGATTAGGAAGAGGTTGGATTGGCCTAATTCTGCTTGGGTTTCCTCTTGACACTTGCTGACCAAACGGTTTATTGTGTTCTGAATTTTCTTCTCCATAGTTTCACCCTGCTTCATTCTTGCTACAGTTATAGCCATGGAGAAAAACAAAGGGTCAGTCAGGAAGAATCGAATCTCTCTCCAGAAACATCCCGCATCATGAAGGACATGAGTGAAGCAGGAAACCGGGGTTTCCTGGATCCAGGTGGTGGGGACTTTGTATGGGGAGTCCCTGCAACCGCTGAATCCCCCAACCGTTCTCCACCTGGATGGGCCTCTGCCCTCCCACAGGACCCTGAACACCCTGATAATGCAGGGGACTAGGAATCAACAGCCTTGTCCAAAAGCTGCCATGGCAAGCTGTGTGACTTTGACTTGCTCCCTTCCTCCCTGTGAGCCTTAGTCTCCCTACCTCTAGAAGGGAGGTTTGATTACACATCCTCTAAGTCAGAGCTTCTTAACTCTTTTTGTTCCATGGACTCCTTTGCCAGTCAGGTGAAGTGAATACTACTGTAATTTGTTTACTTTTTTAAAAGATCTGTTTTTTTATCCCCACCCCACCCCCCGACCCCCACCCCTACCCCCACCCCCATTGTTTTGCACTTGCTGTCTGCTCTCTGTGTTCTTCTGTGTCTGTCTTCTCTTTAGGCAGCACCGGGAACTGATCCTGGGACCTTCCAGAGTGGAGAGAGGTGCTCAGTGTCTTGCACCACCTCAGGTCCCTGGTCTGCTGTGTCTCTTATTGTCTCTCCTCTGTGTCTATTTTTGTTGTGTCATCTTGCTGCGCCAGCTCTCCACCTGGGCCAGGACTCTGCACGGGCCAGCTTTGCTTTTCAACAGGAGGCCCCGGGAATCGAACCCTGGACCTCTCCCATATGGTAGATGCCATGATGTGATGTGGCCAATCACTTGAGCCATATCCGCTTCCCTACTGTAATTTATTTATTGCATACATTCATAAGGGAAGGAAATGCTAGATTTCAGTTAGAGATCAGAGAAAGATAAGTTGATTTTTTAATTCAAACTCACGGATCCCCTGCTTAAGAACCCCTGCTCTAAGTGCTCTTCTTCCAGCTCTAATTTTCTAAGACTCTGAGTGTCCCTGACTTCAGCTATCCACTCTTCTTTGAGCCCAGTACACTTCTAGGCAGCCTGGAGGCACCCCAAGGGCAGGAGATCTTTGTTTTCTTGCTGTAGTATCCCAGAAGTGCCTAGAAATTTGCCACTCAAAATGTGGTCCTTGAGCACAAGGTTTGAATCACCTGGGAGCTTATTAGAATTGCAGACTCTCAGGGCCCACCACTGACCTCCAGACTGGGAATCTGCATTTTAGTAAAATCCCCAGGTGATTCACTGCACTGGCCTAGAACTCTGCCAGTTACAATAAATATTCAAGGAGTGTATGATTGAAATCACATCACATTTACTCTGGTGAAGATCTCTTCCTCCTTACCTTCCGAACAACATTGCCCCACTCTTTTGAGTATAGAAGGCAGAGGTTTCCCCCAAACAAAACCCTGCTAATAGAAAACAAAACCCCCAAACAAATCCCTGTGTTAGAGAGGAAGCTTATGGGTTTCAAGGTAGGGCTTCTTGACCTTGGCACTGTTGACATGTCGCGCTAGATAGTTCATTGCTGGGGGTGGGGTCCTTAGCAGCATCCGTGTCCTCCGCCCTCTAGATGCCAGTAGTAACTCCCCTAATTGCAACAACCAAAAATGCCTCCAGACATTGCCAAATGTCCCTTGGGATACAAAATATTTACCCCTGGCTGAGACCCCCTGGTTTAAGGGTACGGCTATGGGATGTGTGTGTATAAGGCGGGGTTCTCTATTTCCCAATAGGGAAAAATCAGGAAGCAGCAGTCTTAGAATAGTCTCGTCTTCCAAAGAATTATGAATTTAAAGTATAAATTATAAAGGATTTGGGGGGGTCCCTACCACTCATGAAGTTGTGTTGATTCTCGGGGACACAGTGCTATTGACAGCAGCAATCAAATCCACATTTATGATTCACAGACACAAGCTTCAGACTCCCTCTACTTACAAGGGCCCATAGTGGCTTTCTCACTCATGTTTTTACAGCTGAAGATTCCAATATACCCTGTACCCTCAGCACTGACATGCAGGTCCCAGCAAGTGAAAAACTCTCAATGAATGGGAGCTAAGAGTTGTTTTATTATTATTATTCAAATTTCAAGGTTCATTTATTCAAATCATTCATTGAGGACACCCCGTGTCAGGCACTGGACCAAGCACCAGGGTACAATGGTGAACAAAGTGGACACACATTCTCTACACTCAAGGAGCTTACGGTTCCATGGGGGGATGGCCATGAGTCACATAATTACACCACTAAACGTATGATTATAAATGTGATGAGAACTCTGAAGGCAAACACACAATGTATTCTGGCAGCCGGAGGCACCGGGCTCACTGCAAAGCTAATGAGGCTTAAGCTTCAGTCCCTCACTTGCCCAGGCCCTTTCCAAGGCCCTGGAGAGCCCCTAATTATGTGGGTATCTACTTTCAAATTCATAACTTTTATTCTTTTTCTGAAAAAGGGCCCTCAAAATTGTACAAGGTTTAGATCCCACAAAGTTGATTCATCTTGATGACAGAGTGTAGATGGCAGCATCCCTGCCAAGGCGGTGATGATGGATTTGTGACACGAAGGATGAGTTCACAAGACTTGGAGGTAAGTGGAGGCAGCTGGCTCCCAAACAGAATGGCATATACAAAGGCCCTGTGGCAGGAGGCAGGAAGGGGCAAGATGAGCAGCAGGATGGGCTAGATTCATCATCACCCCCTAAAGAAGGGGTCTTTTATTGTAACAGTCACCTTGCATGCCCCTCTCTCCCTTGCCCAATCAGGCTTGGAGGAGATGCTGTCATCTCCCTGGTCCATATCTGTTACCTGTACTGTGTGGCTGACTCCCACCAGGCAAAACATCCATATCTGAGCCTTCCCATTGTCTCCTACTAAAATAAAACAACAAAACCTATTTTATAAAAGTGCAGTATATGTGTGTGTGTATAAATTGTAATTTCTGTATTCTCACGTTATCTCATTGATTGATGTAGGCTTCCTTTCTGTCAGTATCAGAAAAAAAAAATATGTATATCTGCTACATTCGTTGCATTGAAACTGACCTGCAGACCTAATTCCACTTTCCTTTGCAATCCCTCAGGCCTTCCTTTGTATCTTGTTGGCCAAGGTGCTTTATTTATTTTTCCAAGAACGGTGGTTTGGGCTCCTGGATAAATAGAATTTCCATCCCTAAATAAAGGTCCTTCTGTGATAGCATATGCTGCCCAAATGAGAGAGGAGCTCTGTACCCCAGCCCAGGGAAAGAATTTGTCATTTGTAATTCTGTGTCGCTTGGGTCAGAATGATATGAAATCCCATTTTAAACCAATAGTGCTCCGGATTTGCAAGGTACGTTTGGTAATTGGGTTAATACATGAATATGAATTTCCTTCTCCCCATCCTCGCAATTCCTATTCTAACAATGTTTCTGCCCTCGCTTTTTACAAAGGTCTCTATGCATAGACTGTGTTCAATTTCACTCGTGAAGTTATTTTCTTGGACCAAAATTCAGCATTGACAATACAAATGTGTGTGTTGAATAAACAATCCATAATAGTATGCCTAGGCACATGCCTCAGGTTATTTTAGAAAGGTCAAAATAACCCCAAAAGGAATTGTTCAGGGCAACATAGGCTGAGAACTAGAAAGGACCCTAAAGTTCATCTCGCCCCACATTTCCCAAATTACCAGAAGACACTATCATTACACAGATCAATGGGTGTTTCGCTAGTTAAAACAATACTAACACTGTGCTCTTTGATCAAGTTTGGGGAGCCTGCTGCTTTTTCTTCGGTGTCCTTAACCTTCTGTATATTCCTCTTTTCTCTATCCCTCCTGTCACCTCCCAATCCAAGCCACCATCAACCCCACCACTGCCACAGCCTCCTAACGGGATTCCCCACGTCCACTCTGATCCCTTCAATCCATTCTTGACACAGGACCCAGAGCAGTTGCGTGTGTGCGTGTTTGTGCATGTAGGTGTGTGCATGTGTGTGTGTGGGCATGCAAATCTGGTCATATCATTTCTCTGCCCAACTCCTTCCAAGGGACATTGATAAGAAAATGAAAAGACAAGTCACAGACTGGGAGAAAATGTTTGCAAAATAGGTATCTACTAATTGACTTGTATCCAGAATATGTAAAGAACCCTCACAACTCAAAAAGGAGAAGACTCACAACCCAATAAAAACAAGCAAAAGATTTGAATAGACATGTGCCAGAAAGGGTTAACAGGGCAGCAGATTGTTGCTCTTTCGAAGGCCAAGCTTGTAGGATTGGCCCTTGACTGGAATCTGAGAGTTTGGCTTTTAAAATATTCCTGTTTCTAACGGATGAAACTTTCCAGTATGCCCGGGGCACTGAATTCTGCTGTACTTGCAGGAGCCCTGGTTAAGTTAGATTTGTCCACTGTGCTCCTAGCTCCCTGCCCTTCTCCTGTGGAACACCCATCACTTCTGAAATGACCGACTCAGCCATGACCGACTCTATGCTGCCCGAAAGCAAGAGCTTTGTCTTGATCACAGTTCCTGGCTCATAGTGGGAGCTCAATAAATATTTCATAAACTAATGTCTGAATAAGCATCTTAATAGCTTGAGAAGGCCATGGTAAACAAACCTGCTTAACTCTGTTTCTGAAGCATGTTTGTACACGCAGTCCCTTTTTATACCCACAAACACTTCATAATATGAGGCACACGGTACTCAGAGGAGCAATTTAGGAAGTTCTCATCCAAAGTTTTCTCCCATGTTCTTTTTTTGCTGCAGTAAACATCCTTATGCATAAACCCATACAAACCGTTGCTTTCATGGGATAGATGCCCAGGAGTGGTATTGCTGGATCAAATGGCATGTGGATTTTTTATTTTAATGGATGTTATCCGATTTTAGATGCGAGATTTTTTTAAGTAAATTGAATTGGAAAAAATAGAATCCTACAGAGCTGCTGGAATGGTCACTTCTTTGCTCCTTTCCTTCATCATCTTTGTTTGATACAAGCCAAAGCAAAATCCATCTCTATCTCAATAGGTAATCTGCGATGAAGAATTTCAGGAATTCGCTCATCGAAAAGAGACAGCAATTTGTGGGCAAACATTGGTCCTGCCTCTTTGTTGGGTGCCTTAGTCTAGGATTATGTTTTCTTTATGAGAAGCAGAAACCCCTCACACTAGACTAAATAAGGGGGTGGAGGTCAGGTGTCATGAAGATGCCAGGAATGGGAAGGTCCCAAGGACAGAACATAAGAAAGGGAAACATGGAAGAAATGGAAATTCCACCCCCCTCCCCTTCCTTTCCTTGCTCTCCTTGTCCTTCTCCTCCTCCTCCTCCACCTTCTTCTTCCCTTTCCCTTCCTCTCTCCCTCTCTTCTCCTCCCTCTCTCACTCTCTCTTTCTCTCCCTCTCTCTCCCCCCACTTTCCCTCCTTCCCCCTCTCCCACCCTCCCATCTCTATCTACAGACCTGCTTTGCTCTGCTTTAACCTCTGTGCTTATGTGACCTTCCACCTTAGCCCCTTAGCATCACAAATCCAGATCCTCGGAAAGAGACTCGCTGGCTCAGGATGGACTTGTCCACCCCAGTCCATGTAGCCATCACTGGGAGGACAAGGCCACATATTTCTTCCCCAAAACTGGCAGTAAGGGAGGAAGGTGGACAGGCAAGAAAGAAATGATGGGTACTTCCAAAACTCGGGTAAGAGCCCATAAAAATCACAAAGTCATCCAGCAGGTTGTTTGTGTCCCTCTTGCTCCTGTTTTGTTGGGTATGGCTGGATTAGGAAGGATTGCTGGTGGAAGAAGCATGTCACTGGAGGGAGAAAGAGAAGGATGGGCTGGGGATGACATCTGGGTATCCTTTCTCCATTTGTCCTCCCTCCAACTGAGAGCAGATGGGACCTGGGCCAAGGGCAGTTTGGTAGAAGCTAGAGGGAGCTCCTGCTGGGTCCCCAGGCATTGCCATAGTGTGTGCTGCGGGTGAGCGTGAATCTGGGGGATCCTGGTTTCCATAGAGGAAGGGAGAGTAAAAGGACTGAAAGTGAACTGGTGACCTGTCAACTGCAGCCTGCTCCTGCAGAGGAACAGGGAGAAGAAATGCAGGTCGGTGTGTCCTGGAGGTGGCAGGCAGCTTGGCCTCCACAGAGCCTCTGTAAAACTTTTAGAGACTGCAGTGCATCTGACCTTCACCCCATCCCAAGATAATTCCTCCCAAAATATCTTCATATTTTGCTGCCGCCACCCTGTTGTCAAAAACATTCCACAGCCTCTTATCACCTCAAGGAAAACAGCCCAACTTCTCCGGCAGCATTTGGGCCTCAGAATCTGGTCACCCCCTTTCTCTCCTATCTCTTCCAACCACTTGTGCATGAGCACTTCTCCCCTGGACAGCTTGGAAACTTCACCCTCTCTAACAAGTCAGAGGTTTCCCACCTCCCAACATTTGCTCCTGCTATTCTCTAAGCTACAATGCCCGCCCATTTCTTCTTAGCCTCTCTGAACGCTGCTCATTCCTCGGGGCCACCCCAAGTCCACTTCTTCCAGAAAGCCCACCCTCCCCACTCAGGTCCACAGGGACCTCCCCTCTGACCTCTTAGTTCATGTTGATAAGGCTGACAAGGGTGCTCTCTGCCCCTCTGAATCAGAGAAAGAGTCAACTAGGGGAATGCCATCTAAACTCAGCAATGGCAACTGCCTGATCTGGGAAGACTGGAATGGACCAGTGGTGGTCAGGGTGGGGATTTCCAGACCAACTCTGAATTGTCCTCTCAGGGTCTCCAGCCCATGGTATCAATTCTCAGTGGCACACTGGGCATCTCAGCCCCAGCCTAGGCTCGAAGTTGAGCAACTATATTCTTATTTCATAGCTCCTCTACCCCCACACCACCAACCCCTTTCTTTGCTCCTATCTTCTCTCTCCTGCAAGCTGCATTGTGCCCACCCTCAGGTCCAAGGTGGCTGCCAAGTCTTCCAGAGGCCCAAACAAAATGGGTTCCTTAGCTCCTCAAGTGGACCCCAGATAAAATGCATGCTGCCCACACCTCCAAGGAGGCAGCCTAAAAAAATGGCTCCAGGGCAGCAGTAACAGGAAAGAGCATGAGCTTTGGAATCCCACAGAATGGGGTTAGACTCGTGGGTTTTTTACTTAAAACGATGTGACTTTGAGACAATTACTTAATTGCACCAAACTTCGTGTTTATATCTGTAAGAGTGATAATAACGCCTGCCCCATAGTACAGGTCAAGGATCAAATTAGATAATGTGTGCAGCATGTTTGGCACACTGAGCACTCAGTGCCTGGAATCGTCATCGTCTTCATCATCTTTACCAGTCTTCATGGAAAGGAAATTTTTTTGAGCTGCTCCTTGTTGCTTATCACAGTCTATTCTAGTGTCACCACTTTGTGTCTGGGGCCCCTCCACCATTCCCACTAACTGGTCTGCCAAGAAAAATAAAGGTACGTGTCTTGGCAAGGGCCCTGGGAGCCTAAGTGAAGATAGAATTCTTTTAAGTGGAATTCACAGGATTTTGAATATGCTACTCCTTTGAGTCCTTGAATGGCTTAACCATTTATTATTAATAATAAATTATAAATTATATAAATAATAAATAATAACAAGTCTAGTAGTTACCTGGGAGGTTCTGGGTTAGGCACAGATGATCTTGGCTGGGCTCACTTATATGTCTGTAGTCAAACTGGCAGTTTGACTGAGGGCTGAATGCTTTAGGATTGCCTCACTCACATGTCTGGTGGTTGACTGGTTGTTGACTAGGGCATGTATCTCTTCTCATCCATCAAACTAGTCCAGGCTTGTTCACCTGGAAGTAGGTGGCAGAGTTCTAAAACATGAGAGCAAAAGCTGCAAGACTTCTGGAGGCCTAGGCTCAGAACTGGCACGTTACTTCTGTCACACATTCCAGTGGTCAAAACAAGTCCCAAGGCCAGCCCAGATTCAAGGGATGGGGAAATAGACCCCATCTCTTAATGAAAGGACCTGCAAGCTATTGTGTATTGTGGTCACTTTTGCAATCTGCCACAAGCCTTGAGCATTTCTCTGTATCCCTTATAGTTCCTAGATATGTCTTACAGTAAAACACTTTTTAAAAACAGAAAGTGATAAATGGATGGTTGGAAGAGTGGACAGAAGGATTAATGGGTGGATGGGCAAGGGAGTATATGAATGACTGAGTGGGTAGAAGGTGAATGGATAGGTGGTTAGATGAATTCTGTGGATGTGTGTAGATGGGTGGATAAAAGGAGGTTGCTTAGATGGATGGTGGACTTGTGGATGGATGGAGGAATGGATAAGTAGATGTATGAGTAGGCACTGGGAATTGATAGGTAGATGGATGGATGCGTGGGTGTTGCTTAAATGAATTGAGTGATGAATGGTTGCATGGGTAAATAAATGGATGAGTAAATTTATATATAGGTGGGCAGATGACTTTCACATCCTACTGTCATCCCTATAGCCCAGGGGCATGGTGACACAGGAACAAGACACCTGTGCTTGACACTGTGCAATCCTTGCAATCTCCTGGCAGGCAGAACATATCACCGTCCTTCCCACTGTACCCCCTCTTTATGCTGTGTTCTTCCCTGGCTGTCTTGCCACAGAGGCTCATCCCCAGGGCTCTGTTGTCATAGCTGTATTTTTTCCTTTTCTCATTACCCTCAGGGTGACACTCCCCTGAGGAAAATCTTTCAGTGGCTTTCCATTTTCTACAGGATAGAGTCCCGGTTGCCGATTGCAGCATATAAAGCTCCCCATGGCCTGGACCCACTTGTCTTTCCAATATTTTCTCCCCGTGTGTCAGACCTCCCCATCTCCTCTTCACCATTGTCCCCCATTAGCCATGCTGTAGCCACATTTGATTCTTTCACTTTTCCTGAAGATGGCCGGTTTTCCCCCGCCTTCCTGCTTTTCCTGCTCTCTCTTTGGAGGGTGTTCCTTGCCAGCCTCATGCAGGCAAAGACCTACTCATCCTGCAAGACTTGGTTCCTATGCTCAGCTACCAACGTGTCCTTGAAGCCCCACTAGACTCTGACTTCCTAAGAGCTGTGCTCACTCGTGGCAGTATTCTCAGCATCTAGCCCTGTACCAGGCACCTAGCAGATGCCTCATAAATGTTTGCTGAAGGAATATATAAGCTCACAGATTTCCAGTCCTCCAGTTCTCTCGGTGAGTGTCCATTAAGCTTAGGTTACTGCATGTCCAGCTCTTGACAAGGTGCTGTGAGGGATAAGAAGGAATCTTAGACACAGTCACAGATGCCACGTGTGCTTTTTTGGCCACACACCACTGACAGTCACGTCAAAGGGGCTGAACTGGAAATGCACAAGTGTGCACACACGAGAAAGGTCTCTGCCCACCTGAGGCAGTGTGGGCAAAAGCAACATGATTGAGAGAGCTCAGTACTCGGAATTCATAGAAAAGATCATGGTGAAAATGGAACATGAGGACTTTGATGAGTAGAGAAGAAGAGGAAGAGGGAAGGGATTTAGGCCAGGGAATCTGCAGGAGTAAAGCTTGGCTCTGAGGACACAGAAGACAAGGCCACCAGTACAAGAGAGCATCTAGAGCGGAAATGGGTGTAGGGCTAAGAAAGGACGTTTTGGAGCCATTTGGTGAAGGGCCTCGGAAGAGAAGGAAACTGAAATTTATTGAGGCTGTGCTACCAGACTCCTCAAAACTACCCTATGAGGATGACCGCTCGGAGATGTTACGTGGCTTGCCCAAGATCACACAACTATGAAATCTGGACCTAGGATTCAAAGCTGGTCTGACTCCAAAGCCCAGCTCTGTTCATTCCACTGGACTGTTTATCAGTCCAGAGGCAGAGAGTGGGGTTGAGCCAGAGGGAAGGTCACAGATGAAAAGAGTCTTTATAAAGATGATTATAATCCTATTTGGAATGTGTTCTCTGTACCTGAATCAATGAGCTCCTGGCCTATTTCTTGTCTTTGTGGATGTGCAAACCCTCCACAAGGGTAGAATGCAGGCTAAAAAGCATGTTCGCCCTCTCCTGCTTCTAAGGGGACAAATCATAGACTGTGGCCTTGAGACTAGCCCTGAATTGGTGATCTTGGCCCACCCCACCTCTGAAAGGCTCCCCTCTGAGGCTGCCTCCCACGACCTACCTGTCAGCACGAGCCCTGATATATATTGACTCTCAGAGAAGTCCTCAGAAGACTCCATCTTGTACGTCCTGGAAATCAATGCATGTTTGACCAGCTGCTTCCCTTTCATCTCTTCATTGTATAATTCTGCCCCAAGAACACAAAAACATTGGTCTAGCAAGATTTGTTCTTTTTAAACCTGTCCAGAGCCTCACTAAGGTACATTAATCTTTAACTGTTTATAGATTTTTCTGCTTAGAATATATGCCCTGTGCTTTCATTTCACCTGGGGATTCAAGTTCTACTTCCACACTGATGATGACTTGGGAGACTTACTTTCTCTCTGGGATTTCCTTCAGTGGGCTTATTTATCAGACCCAGCAGGCCCACCAAATCCCCTATGGATCTTGGCCTTGTTTGGGAGACATTAAGTATTTAAGACCTTGAACTTTGGGGTTAGACAGAGCCAGACCCAGTTCAGTCCCCAGCCCTGCCCCTCATCACCATGTGACCTTGAGCAAGCCACAGAGCCTCTCTCAACCCCAGTCTTTTCTGAACATGAGGGCCTGACAGTCATATCTTACCCAGGGTCCTATAATCAGCTCAAAAACCACATACAGTCACAATAATTACTTTTGAAAAGTCCTTAACTCTGTACAAGGACTCCAGTCTCCTCACCCCACTTCTCTTGGCCCTCCCCTTTCTCAGTCTCCTCTCTTCTTCCTAATCTGCTTGTTCATTCTCTGTCCTCCAAGTCAGCTTTTCAAGGCCACCTCCAATCTTCCTGTCCACCCATCATCCCTGATTAGCTCAGTAAGAAGGCCTGGGGTGGAGTAGACAAACTCATAATCTTCCTTAGGAGGCAGGAGAGTGGAAAAAGCTGAGAATATATGTAATTCATATTGTTCTTAAATTTATTACTGACCAAAACCATATTTTATGAATCATCAAAGTAAAAACACAAAATGTGTAAATGTTCTTATAAGTCTCAAATCCTCATGATCAAAGTATTTAAGAAAGACTGCTCAAGGTAAATAGTAAAAAAAAAAAAAAGATTGGGCACCTCTACCCAGCCACCAGCCCAATGGGTCTATTATAAACAAAACAAAGAGCCATGTGGGTCAAGAAGCTGCCTACACCTATTTTCTTTCTAAAACTAACCTGATAATGGCTGCCCCTAGTTGTGCAGCTTCTCCACTCACCTCTCCCCACTTCCCACTTTATCCCTTTTATGGGAGTGTACCAGGGAAGGGAAGCTGGCTGGCCACTAGTAGGCAGACAAATCATAGTGGCCCTTTGCCTACCTCACAGAGACTGGTAAAACTTAACTGTCATTGAGATCACACTAAAACTTCTCTTGTTTCTGACCAAAAAACATTCCACGTCATTCTCATCCCATAGTAAGGCATGAAAACATGACACTCTTCAGTCTTTCCATCTACTCTATCTCCCACAGGATGAAATGGCCATTTAAAGACTGAATTGAGACTAAAACTCAAAGGCTGGCTACTTCTGACTTCCTACCAGCTAAGCCACTACTCTCCAAGATGCGGTCTCTCAGCTGAACAAGTGTCCCAGGGGTCCATCCTGTTAAGCATCCATAACTCTACTGAAATCCTTCTGGTCCCTTCTTCTGGGGTGGTGGGCCTCTACTTCGTAAGGCCTCCATAGTATAGGGCTGCCATCCAGTACAATCTGGTAAAATCACCTCCCTGGCATGACCTTGGATTCGTGTGTGGACTTCTACGTGCACTATTGCAATAGCTGTTAGGTATCCCACCTGCCCCACAGAAATCACAAGATTACACTGGACCTGTGTGTCATACTCTGGGCAGCATTTCTCTTGAACAGATGTCTGTGGGGCCACAGAACTGGAAAATTGGGACCCAGGTGTCATCTTTGCAGAAGGATGTTAGACTGGGGACGTAGGTTGGGAATAAGTAAAGTAGTGCTTCTGTCCTTCAGGAAACTTCCAGGAGGAACAAAAGTTGCCCCAATGAGGACCCTAGGATCTTCCTGAACCATACTGTCCTCTCCCTGGGCAGGATTCTTGGCAATTCCCACCTTCTGTTCCACCCTTTCCAAGGTGTCCTAGCCATCTGGCAGCAGCCCAGGGAAGTCTACCACATCTGGAATAATAGGAAGGCATGTGAAAATGACCCCCTCCCTAAAACTGGGCCCCTGCATGACTCGGTGGGGAGACTCCCAAGGTAGTGGACAGATATGGCTGCAGTGGGGCCACCTCCCATCTTCCCAAATCCCAGGAGGCCCTGCTCTCTTCCTAGCCCTGAGCCTTGTTCAGCACTTCTGGTAGCATGTTACATCAAGCAGTCCCTCCTGTGATGTAACATCCAGGATTAGGGGCTGTGGATGGAGTTTATAAACACAATTTAGTAAAACAACCTAGAACTCATATCTGTGTTTAGCAATTCTCGCCCCACTTTGATGGTCATCCACATGTACAGAGGGGATTAAGTGGGATTTTTACAATCCTGGTTAAGAAAATGGCCGCTTACTTCTTGGTATCAAAACCCTCCCCAAATGCAAATGCAAACTACTCTGAGATATAATTTCTCACTTTGCAAAAATTCAAGGGTTTGACAGCACAATCTGTTAGGGAGGACGTGAAGAAACAGACTCTGCCATACATTGCTGGTAGGAAGGCAAAATGGTACAATGCTATAGAGGGAAATATGGCAATATCTAGCAAAATGCATGCTTTGACAGAGCAATCCCACTTCTAGGAATTCATCCCAAAAATGCACTGGCAAAAATATAAAAAGACTTACACTGTTTGTTGCAGCACTATTTATAGCAGCGTAAGACTGGAAACAACCCACGTGTCCATTACTAAGGGGACTGGTTCAATAATCTAGGGTACATCCACACAGGGAAGCATTATGCAGCTGTAAAAAGGACTAAGGAAGCTGTCCCTATATTACTGTGGAGTAATCTCCAGCATGGCTTATTAAGTTAAAAAAAAAAAA
>JAQZBX010046078.1:0-20863 GCA_029593785.1 Cabassous unicinctus | reverse complement strand
AAAAAAAAAAAAAAAGAAAAGGAACCACTGATCTCAATTGTGAATGCCTTCACTATCTACATTTTCCATTAGCAGTTTTTCTCACCAAATAAGTGAACACTGCAGGAAAGAAGTGTGGTTGATTCATGGAGTGAGTTAAAGGAGAAAGAAAAAAGAAACTAATAACAAAAATACTCACATGATATTTTGTCTTCTTATGCCACATAGGCAACTCAGGGTTTCTGGGAAGAGTTTAATCCTGTTTCAGGAGCTGGAAAGCACAGGTGGGCAGATTTACTTGGCCTACTGACATCCTGAGAGGAATCTTTTTGTTTTATAACAAGTGACTCTATAATTAGTTCCAGATGGCATTGGGGAAAATCCATGGGAGCACAGTCTTTGGCCTATGGAGTAGGCATTGCCCAGAGGTAATTTGGGGATGATAATTGATTCTAGATAATGAGAGAAGCAGACTTAAATAAAATCTGAGCATGCACACAACTTTTGTCTATCAAGAAATATTAGTATATTGAATTTGTGAAAGGAATTGGTGAAGATTAATGAGAGAATAATTAAAATAGAAATAAAACTGCAATTCTTCTAATATCATGATGATACTTACAGTGAAATGTTTGTTGCTTTTAAAGACTAAACAGGAGAGAAGAGGTCAAGAATCAGAATTCACCCTAACCCCTGAAATCAGGTGTTTCTGGATTGATATTTAAAAAATATTTCCTTAGTTTTTGTTCTAAGGAATGTTCTGATTTTCACTAGTCAGGCCAAAATCTCAAAATTTTTGATGGATTAAATGGCAAAACAACTCTTCTGTAATTGTCCAAAATGTCAACATAAAGTTATTGTATACTATTTACTAGACTGGTGCCAAACATCACTAATCAGGCCCTTGAGCTCCATGAGTCATTTTTTCAGCTCTTCACATCACTTCTTCTCTTGTGACTAAGTTTCTTCATCTATTAATATGTTAACAATGGTGTCCAACCTTATGAGCCTGTTGAGATGTGACACAATAGAATGTGGAAAGCATTTGGACTAGTACCTGACAAAAAGTGCATGTTAGAAGGTACTACAACATCTGCTGTTTAATTGACAAAACAATGATATTGAATAGGTGAGTCAGAACCTGTCAGGAGAGTAGAAGCCTTCCCTGGATCTTAGGCATACTCTTAATGTTTTTTTTTTTTTTTGACATTTATTTACAGTTTAAATAACCATGGTCAGACAATTTACTCTCTGATTCAAAACTGCTGACATATACCAAATTTTCATGTAGTATATGATTTATTTTGGTACACATTTGAAAATAATGTATATTCTGGATCCTTAAGCATGACACTGTATATGTGCTAATTAGGACAAGTTAGACATTTGCTCTGTTCAACTCTATGTGTCTGATTTTTCTTCATATTTTATATACTGACTGAATTTTATTTATTCATATAAACTGTTTTTTAGGTGATTAAATTCTATTTTTCATTATGTCATTTTTGCAATATATATGCTTAAGAAATATTAGTATACATATATAAATTTGGAATCATTAGGTTTTTCTATTGCATTGAACGATTTATCATGATGTAAAATTTATCTCAACATTTTTTATACTTCTTGCCTTGAGGCCCTACAGTTACTGACAAAGATATGGTCAATCAGCTATACAAAATCTCTTTTTAATTTTTAATTTTAATTTTTTCATTTAAAATGTTATTGAATTACATCACTCATACATGAACACACATAAAGAATAACTGTATAGTAGAAGTTGTGAAGTTGCAAACAAATATGCATAACATCATACACCATACATCACCCCACCATGAATACCTTGCATTCTTGGTAAATATTTGTTACAAATTATGAAGGAACATCATTAAAATAATAATACTAACTATAGTCCATATTTTTAAATTTGGGGTGTTTTCCCCTAATCTACCCTATTATTAACATTCTGCATTATTATTATATATTTGTTACAGTTCATGAGAGAATGCTCTTATATTTGTTTGGTTAACCAAAGTCCATCTTCCACCACGGGATTCAATGTGTTATGCAATCCCATGTCTTGTACAAGCCAGTCAAAGTGTATACTCAGTAGCCCTCATTTTCATCACTGAGTTTTGCTGTCAAAAACCAGATGTACTTTGGCTTGTCTTTTTTTTTTTTCCTCTTAACTTTATTTGTACATTTAATAATCGAAAATAGAAACAATTAAAAACTAAAAAGTAAACACAGATTAATAAATATATACATTTCTCCATTAAATATAATGGATACATATAAATTTTTTTTGTGTGTGTGTGTGGATCAAACAATATGTTACACAATATATTTAGTTCTTCCATCTATTTTATTTTTTATTTTCAACATATATGTTCTTTTTAAAAAAATGCAATTTTTTGTCAACCACATAGATATATAGTGTGTGTTTCTTAACCTTTCTCATAGTTCTTCTCTTTGAGTTGAAATTTTTAGGTTGATTTTATTAAATATAGTTACTCTCTCATGTTGGGTTTCTTTTTGCTATCGTGCTTGTTTTACTTTCCTAGCTCCTAAAATAATTACCCTACAATGGGCTCACTTAACAGAAGATATGTGTTGGCTCATGGTTTCAAAGGCTAGAATACTTGCTTCCCCCCCTGGTTCAGTATCTTCTGGCTTGCCTGCAGTCTTTCAGATTCTTTGGCTTTTCCATCACAGTGTAAAGTACATGGATATGTTTTCTCCCTTCTCTTCAGCTTCTGGCTGCTCATCATGACTTTTCTTTCTGTGCCTTTCTCTATGAGACTTCCATTAATAGTATGAACACACATTCTGATGCAGTTGGGCCATACTTTAACTGAAGCAGCCTCATCAAAACTTCCTATTCACAATGGGCTCCTACAGGAATGGATTAAGATTAAGAAGATGATTTTCTGGAGTGTATAATTCCATACTACCTCAGTGTGTTTTTGTTTGATATTTGCCCCATTTGTTTTTGCCTCATTTTTCCTAATGAATTAAGAAAATATATTTTCCTTTTTAAATTTTTCTCTTCTAGTAGTCATTTATTCATAAACCATATACGTCATTTTTAGTTATTATCTTAGATACTTCAATATTCATCTTCCACTCATCACTGTGTGCCTTAACTTAGAATTTTCACAACTTTCTGTATACACATATTTAACATTCCCAGTGCATGTCATTCCTTGAAACATCCAGTGATTTAATCTGGAATGATTTTCCTTTAACTTCAAGAACTTCCGTTAACATTTCTCATAACATAGGGCTGATAGGATTGCATTTTTCTCTGCTATGCTTCATCTGAATATATGTTTACTTCTTCATAGGTCTCAAAATCCTCAAGATGTAGCAAATATTTTGACTTTTGTTGTTGGTTTCTATTACTACATTACTACTCTTGAATTATTAATGTGAGAAAGTGTGGGAAGGGCAGGGTATGGGGCATATGAGAATCCCTTGTATTTTTTATGTAGCATTTACGTCATCTAAATCTTCTTTAAAAATTAAAAATTAAAAACTAAATAATAAAGAAAATTTAAAAATAAATTCTCTCTTTTTTTTTTTTTACTACATTTGCTCACCATATGTCTCAGATTATTTCAATTTGTTGTATCACTGGTTTTATAGTTCATTGCTAGGAGTATTTGACTATAGGAACAATTTGCCTGTTATTTATCCATTTTCCTAACAATGGTTATTTTGGTCATTACTGTATTTTGGTAATTAGGAAAAGTAATCCCCTATGAAAGTGGCTGTGCTTGTGTTTTTCGTTCCACATCAACACAGCTTTCTCTTTTGTATATAGAAGATAAACTGAAGGATAATAAAGCAGATATATGTTTTGACAAAGTAGATACTAACAAGTTATTTCTAAAGTGAAGGCACTATTTCACATTCTTATTCTTTCTGTACAATAAGGCCATCTCCTTCATATACATGACAACATTTGTACAAAGATTCCTTAAAACTTTAGCAAATCTAATAGGTGTGTAATGGTATCACACAGAGGTTCCAATCTTCATTTCCAAAATAAATTTCATGTTGACTGCATTTTTGTAAGCTTATCAAGCATTCAGACATACTCTTTATGAAATCCTTCTTCAAATCTTTTGTTCAATTTATAATTGGATTTGTCATAGGAGTTGTTCATATCTTGGATAAGAATCATTCATCATAGATTATTTTTAATAACTTCTAATCCTATCTATGGCTTCCTTTTCATCTCAAAGAAGAGTGCCAGTCAATAAACAGAAATTCACAATTTTATGAAGTACAACTTCATTTGTTTTTACCTTATAGGTAGTACCTTTAGCAACATGATTTCTAAATTCTTGCCTATTCCAAGGCAGGAAATCTCTTTCTGGAAGGCTTTTTTGTTTCTCAAATGTTTGTTTGTTATATTGCCTTTCTAAATAGACAAAAATATTTTCCTGTTTTCTTCCTCATATTAATGTTTAAGAATTTGAGAAGTATGGAAAATAATTTTTTTAATACAAGTATACATTTTTTTCCAGTAACTTTTATTGAAAGAACTGTTATTTAGTCCTTTGAATTGACATGCTGCCTTGTCATAAATAAGGGTAAAGTATATATGTGGGTATATATAAATCTCTATTCTGTTCCATTGGTCTTTTGATCAGTCTTTTCACCAATGCCACACAAATTAATTATTGTTGCTCTGTAGAAATTATGAATTTTGCCAGTGTAAATAATCTAAATTAAATATTCTTCAAAATTTTCATAGATTTTTGAATCATTGGTTTCCTTATATAAATTTTAAGAATAGCTAATTTTTTAAAGATATTTAAAAAACACACATAGAGAAAGAAAAACTACTGGCATTTTTATTCAAATTTAATTGGATCGAGTATATACTTTGAAAAGAATTAATATCTTAAAAATATAGAATTTTCTTATGTATTAATTCAAACTATCTCTCCATGCTCAGGTCTTTAATTTTTCACTACAATATATTCTGGTTCTCATGAATATATGTACAGTATTCATTAGATTCATTTTTACATGTTTGATAGCATTTAATGGTACCTTTTGCTTTATTTTTAACTAATTGTTGGATGCTGCATAATAAACACAACTAGTTTCAGGGAGTTATATCAGTGAAACTAGCAAATATGGAGAGTTCTAAGACCCTGTTCTGGCACAGAAAATTTAAGAAAACCTGTCAGAATCAACTTTTTCAGAACTCTGAAATACAGTCAATTCTTTACATCAATGAAACTGAATAAAATCAAGGCAATTTAGACATTGATAGAAGAGCTTCCTGACATTTCAACTTGGATTACAAAGAAACACTTTGTCTTGAAGATGGCAGCCCACATTTCTTGGGAGTGTATCTGATTTGGGAGGCAGAAGAGGAGCACCTCTGTCAAATGATTTGTGTTTATCAGTGTTGGACCATCTAAGGTACTGTTAAAGAATTGATGAAAGGTGCCTGCTTTTGTGTCATCTGAGAACTCAGTGCAAATAATGGTGGCTGTGTTGATGAAATTCCTTGAAATGATTGAAACGTAAATTAAGAAACTGTTGCAATTTGTGGAGGGGGATTATAATTGAGGCCAAAAATAAACTTATTGAAAGGCTGGGAGGAAAACCTGGGGAGAGAGTTGCTTTGAGAAAGAATGTCTTTGTAAAACATCAGATGTATAATAGAGAAACTACGAAGAGACAAGCATCTGTCAGGCATGATACATGTTCACAAAAGACAGGAGAACATCCTAAACTTTCTCCTTTCATTAATCTACAGGCTCAAAACACAGGAATTCAAGATTAATGCAATTTTTAAAGAGCCCCAACCTAGCAAAAAAAATTAAAAGACCAGGAGAGCTTTTTCTGTTTTTCTTCTTCCCTTTCCCCCTAGCTTCAGTTGTTTAAAAGAATCTCTGTCATGGTACTAGCTGGCCACAAATTAAAGGAGGAGAGATGTCAAAAACACACGCAACAAATATAGCACTGTACAACAAAAACAGTTAATCCTAATATAAACTATGGAATACAATTAGTAATATAATTATAATAAAGTTGTTTTACCAATTATTTTTAAGATACCACACTAATGCAAAATGTTAATAATAGGGAAAACTGTGTGTGTTATGGGTGTATAAGAGATCTCTGCACTTTCTGAATGACTTTTCCATAAATCCAAAGTTTCTCTTTAAAAAAAAATAGACTTAATAAGCAACTGCTGTTACCAAAATGCACTGATAGACAACCTGGTGAATATCTCAATTCAGAAACAGTGAAAAAAATGCATAATAAACTTTTTGAAAACACTGGAAGGTGATCAAGCCTCAAGAACAACTCAACAAATGCTGAATTAGAAAAAGAAATCTAAATTTCTTTGGAATACTTCAGGAAAAATTCACCCACTAGTCCCCTCTACCAAATTCTTATATGTGTTGAAGTTTGTGTGATTCATAACAGTGGTTTGGTGGCACAGGTGCAGTTAAAGGCAAGTCTCTGAGTCCTATCTGAACACTGGTGGCAGCTTGAGGATATGCACATCCAATAAGGGTCCCTAAAAGCAGACTGACTAACAAGGGTGGCTGTGTGTTCTGCAAACATTCCAGCTAGAGATACTAGAGCCTGAATAGTTCTCCTATATGAATATATTGGGCAACTTTGTTAATCAACCTCAACTGCTGCCAGGAAAGGCAGACTCAGGGCATAGGTGTGGGTTCCTGAAATTAGACGTTATGGGGCAGAAAGTCAATGAATTAATCAGGTCTAAGCCATAGAGCAGTCACCCTGTTGAAAGATGGAATGAGAAGGCAAACCAGAGGGAGTGGATCTGAGCTGACTCCAGCTATAAGAGTGGGGAGAAAACTGTAATTAAAACAAAAAGAGTAGCCCAGAACCCATGGAAGAGAAGCTGGTGAGAGGAACTTATTTTCTGGAAAGGAAACAGTCACACATATTGGGTAATTTTTGAAAGCCACCACACTTGCAAGGGAAAGTAGTATAAATTTGGCTAAGTTTTGTTAGGAGCCTCATCACAGAATGTATCTTCAATAAAACCTAAGGTAAGAGGGAAAATCTGATATCCAGTGTTAGCAAATCAAAACAATCAAATACCAGACTTTAACAAAAATTCACAAAAGAGTTAAAGAAACAGGAAGAGATGGCCATTTAAAGGGACAAAATAAAACAACAGAGGATACTTAGATTTTGGAACAAATCATCAAAAATAATTAGTCACATCTATATAAGTTCAATGAGGTAAAGTAAAGGGTGTATAAAGAACTAAAGGAAATGAAGAAGATGCATCAATAGAAAGAGGAATTTGAAATCTTTTAAAAGGCATCAAACTGAACTTTTCTGGATTAATAATGCAATACATATAGTAAAAATACTCTAGAGGGGTTCAAGAGCAGAATTAAAAAGACATTAAAAAATCAGTGAACTAGGAAAAAAATGACTGAAATATTTCAGCCTGAAAAGCAGAAAGAAAAAAGAATGAAAAAAACTGGGGCAAATCCCAAGGGACATGTGGGACAAGATAAATGTTACCGATGTATGCATTATGGAAATCCCAGAAGAAAAAGAGAACTAGAAAGTGAAAAAAAGGTTAATTGAAAAAAATAATGGCTAACAACTTCCACAAATCACAAAGCTTGGAGGTGAGAAGGCAGAAATATGACATTTTTCAAGTGCAGATAGAGAAAAGTGCTGGGTTATAATTTTATGTCTAGTAAAACTGTCTTTCAAAAAATGATGGAAAGATACTTGAGGGCTGAAAGAGGTGGCATTTGAGTCCTCTAGTATCCCAGCAGGCAGTGCAGCCTAGAGATGCTGACAAAGGACCTTAGGAGCAGTCGCAGCTGCTTTCCCAGGAGCCCGTGTGGCTGAGTTTGCCAAAATGCTTTGGAGTTTGTAACTGAATGTAAGAAAGGTCTAGAATAGATGAGACTGTAAAAACACAAGCTGCAGCAAGGGGGATTAGTGCCAAAGCATCAACAAAAAAGAAAACCAGAGTTAGTGGAAGGAAATCTTCCCGTTTCTGTGTTTCCCACGGAGCATTATTTTATGCAGATGATAGTCAACACATAAGGAAATGTTGACTCTATGTAACCCCAATGAGTTTGTCTTAAACTTCAAAGTGTGATTCGTTATAGAGTTGTTCCATCCTGTCACTATGGTGTGAGAGATGAATTCCGTCTCCAAGTTTAGGAGCAAATCCAGAGGAAAGCTTTAGGAAGGAAAGACGTTGTTACTACTCTTCTTCCAACAAAAGGAAGAATAGGAAAAAAGATTAAAGGAACATTTAACAGAAATTTTATTTTCTGATCCGTCGTTTCAACCAGCTCTCCGGCTTTAGTGAAGTCAATTAAACTTCGCACAAAACCTAAGAAAACCGTCTGTCTCCTGGGGACCTAGTTTACTAACCATCTTCCTGGAGTGGTGTGCATTGCAGCCCTAATGCTTCCTATGCTGAGGAATGTGGGGTTGCTGGTATCTCTCTACCTCCATGTAAGGGTGAATCAAAAATTAGTGGCCACTTATATTTTAGGTCTTAATCATGATGGCTCTACTTAGAACATGATCAATGATTTCAGTTGACTTCTGAAGTCATTTTATATTCAAAACATCATGAATATGGACTGCCTTTGTCTCTATCTCACTCCGTTAACATGCTATAAACTGTGGAATGATTTAAAATAATTGCAAATAAGAATATATATTTTAAATTGCTATAATTTCATTTGAAGGACTCTATCAAATTATGTTATAGACAGCAAGAATGCTTCTGAGCGACACTTATGCCATTATTTGAAGAAATTATTTTGTATCTATACCTATTACACAAAAGTCTTTAGTTACAACAACATTTGTTATTTTGTCATCTTTTTTCTAGCTCACTTTGATTTTAAGGCCATGTGTCTGTCAAAGGTAAAGGTGTAAAAGAGTAAACTGACCAGCCTAAAAATGACAAGTACATTTATTTCTTGGCTACAAGCATCAACCTTACTGTGTAAATTATACCTTCTCGTCTACCACCATAAACAGGTGCCAAGGTGGTTCTAAAATAAGAGTTTTGCAGTTAAGGTGTGGAGGTTAAAAAAAGTGTAAGGCACTGAGGGTTCCTGCTTATCCTAGGGTCTCACAGAAGATATAGGACATATTTGCTTCATCCAGTGAACTACAAAATAAGTAATGCTCCAGATGCCAAGCATATGGTTTTTTTAAAAACTAAAAATCCACTAGAAATAAGACAATCTCTTTATTTAGTCTAAGAGTTATAAAGGATGGAAGGCACTTGTTTAGCTAGTAGGTTCACCCTGGCTTTAACCATGGATGACGCTTTAGTGTAACAGGGGGAAAAAGCAATTTTATCTTTTCTCCAAAGCTCCTTTCCCTTACTGATTGTAATGATTTGCTCAAATTAGGATTACTAGATGCTGGGTCGTTCATGTGCAGATTATTTTCTCCTTTGAACTCTAAATCAAGGATAGAAAATCCTTGATATCTGTGTCTATTTTGTATGTCATAGAGATTTTTAAAAATTTTTATGTATTATTAAAGTTTTATTTAATATTAAAATTTTACCAAAAAAAAGTTCCCCAAACACTGTTTACATTTCTATATAGTCTCTTCTGATATATGACATAAATATGAAGTTTTAAATAAAATAAAGTTATTATATTTTGACTTAGGATTTTTATCTGAGAATACAATGCAATATGTAGAGACTCTTGAAAATTATTTTTCAGATCTTTTTACAGAATGAACTCATGCAATGCTATTGTGTTCTCAAGGACTATATGCAAACACAAAATGTATACCTGAGACTGGTTTTTGCAGAAAGCAGGACTTTGCTTCTAAAAAGCTTTTATGTATACTCCTTCACAGAAAATCCTCATTGTTTGAACATTTGGGAGCATAAATCACTATATGGATCATGTCTGTACCTTGTGCAATGAATGAAAAGTATAAATGTAATCTCTGAATTTTGTAAAACCAAACAAAAGCTGTAGGCTATCCATTTCCCTGTTCATCTCAACTTGTGTGTGTGTGTGTATACATGTGTGTGACAACATATTGTAAAGGAAAGAAATTACTTAAAAAGGAAAGAAAATGGAGAAAAAAAGATGGAACATTTAAGATGTTGTCATATAAAGAAAGTTGAGGGAGTTCTTCACCACAAGACCTGCCCTAAAAGAAATGCTAGCAAGAGTTGTTTAGGTTGAAAGGAATGTACTGTAGATAACAACTTTAAGCTCTATGATGAAAGAAAGAAATTTGGTAAAGCCAAGTGCAAGGTAAATACAAATTTCAGTATAACTTTATTCATGATAACTCTAATTTTTACTTCCTACATGACATAGAATACAGTTACATAAGAAATAATGTTATTTATATTTCTATTTGATTGGGTAAGCAACATATAAAAAGATATTATATGACAAGAACAACCTAAAGAATGGGAACAGAGTTATATATGAACAGAGATTTTTTGTTACTGAAGAGAGCCAGGTATTATCTCAAACCAGTTTGTTATAGATTTAGGATGTTAAATATAAACCCATAGGTAAACCACAAATAAAATATCTGAAATGAAAACAGAAAAGGAGCTGAGAATGTATCAATCTGTTTCACTCAAATGATCATTCTGTTTCCCACAAATGGCCAAAAGCTAATGAAAAGATATTAGGGAAAAGCAGATCAAAACTATGAGATATAATTTCATGCATTATAGAATGGACATTAGTAAAAAAAACTTTAAGTGCCGGAGGGGATATTGAGAAATAGGAATACTCCTCCACTGTTGGTAGGAATGAAAAATGGTGCAGGCTTTTTGAAGGACAGTTTTGCATTTCCTCAGGAAACTAAATATATAAGTGTCATATGATCCAGCAATCCCACTATTAGGAATATATTCAGAAGAACTGAAAGCAAGGACTCAAACAGACATTTGCACACCGGTTTTCACAGCAGCATTATTCAGAATTGCTAAATGATGGAAACAACCCAAGCATTCATCAACTGAAGTATGGATAAACAAAATGTGGTACAGTATATATACAGTGGAATTCTATTCAGCTATCAGAAGAAATAAAGTCAGGATGCATATGACAACATGGATGAACCTTATTTCATGTTGAGTGAAATAAGCCAGTTACAAAAGGACACATATTGCATGGGTTCATTAATATGAACTATATATACTGAGTAAACACATGGAGTTAAACTCTAGAGCATAAGTTACTAAGAGATAGAAAGAGAGTTAAGAAAGGGGAGCTGATGCTTGTCAAATTTTTAATAAATTTAATTGTAAATGTGTGGAAGTGGATAGAGTCAATGGTAACACATTATAATGAGTATAACTAACACTGCTAGTGTATTAAGGTCATGGTTGTTGAAAGGGGTAATCTAGAGATGTAAATGTCAATTGAAAGAAAGCTAGAGGATAATCTAGGGACTTTAAGACATAGAGAACTTGGTGGATGAAGATTGTGGTTAATAGTACAAATACAAGAATGTTCTATGAACTAGGACAAATGTTCATCAATATTACAAGGGTTTAAAAATATGATACATGGGAAAATACAACTAATGTAACTTATGTTCTATGGGTAATAGTAATACTGTAATATTTTAACAGCAATGGCAAAACTGATATTTTATCAATTCAGAGGGTCAAAAATAGGGGCAAATAAGGAGGTATGGGATTTTTCCTCTTGGAACTATGTAAGCATTATAACATTGACTTGGGTGATGACAGCACAACTATATGGTAAAACTGAAAGCTAACTGAGTGTACATGTTGAATGGATTGTATAAAGCATGGGGCTATAGAACATAGTGATCCCCTTGGTGGATGTTGGACTGTGTTTAACAGTACAAATATGAGAACATTCCCACATGAACTTTAGCAAATATACAATACTAATACATGATGTTAATAAAATGGTGGCTTGTGGGAAAAATACACCAAATTTTAAACTATGGATTATAGTTAGCAGTACTATGTTGATGTTTTTTCATCATCTGTAACAAATGTTCCACAACAATGCACGGTATTGGTGTTGGGGTGACATGAGAATCCTCTATGTTATGAATAACTATTGTGTAAACCCATGACTTCTCTAATTTAAAAAAAAAGGTGGGGATATGGTAATGCTGCATATTTTATTCTTAGAAAAATGCTATACACCACAGACATGACCAAATTTCCTTGTCAATTAAATTGTTTTATTCTGAGTCTTCTCTGAAAGCATGTGAAGAACTTCATAGGAGAATCAAGGTAATTTTATAACTTAAGTTCTACCTGTCAATTATCATAACCCTCACAGAAAAGTGATGTTGGGATACTGTCAGGTGTCCTGACAGAAAGGGTCTATTAAATAGCTTGAAATTTATATAACTAGATGCTTCTATGGGATATAAAAATATCTTGATTTCCATTAGTATATTTTCTGTATAGATAGAGGCCCACACAGTAGCTAATGAAATATTAAATTTTCTTTCTGTGGTACTCCTGCTCCATTCTCAAATAAAAGGACAAAAAGCTCTGGATTGGTCTGTTTAATTAATGCCTAATATTTGCCTCCTGAAAATCTCCTTGTTACTAAAATGTGGCCTGTCTTTAAGCCAAACTCTGAAAATAAATTTACAGCCTTCCCCCTCAACATGGGACATGACTCCCAGGGATGAATTTCCCAGCAATGAGGGATTGTTACCATACATTAATCAGTGATGCATTTGCAGAAAGACCTTGACCAAAAGAGGGAAATATTAAATAAAATAGAGTTTTTATGGTTAAGAGATTTTAAAGTGACTTGGGAGGTCATTCTAGAGGTTATGTTTATGCTGTTATCAACCAGACTTCCCACACTGTAATAGTAAACAAAGCTTTAAACAAAAGTCATCCTGAGGTCCCTAGAGATGTATGGACACCATAGGCAAGCCACATAGTATCATGAAATCAACACTCCGTCTTGGGATATATGAAAATTTAGTTCCCCAATATGACATAGTGTACTAGTCAGCCAAAGGGGTGCTGATGCAAAGTACCAGAAATGTGTTGGCTTTTATAAAGGGTATTTATTTGGGGTAGAAGCTAACAGTTTACCAGGCCACCAAGTGTAAGTTACTTCCGTCACCAATGTCTGTTGCCATGTGTTGGAGCAAGATGGCCACTGATATCTGCAAGTTTTCAATCTTCTTCTTCCTCTTAAGGTTCTGTGGTCCCAGCTTCTTCCAATATCAGCTGTTGGCTGGGATAAAGTCTTGTCTCTTTCTGGGGGCTCATTTCTCTCTGGGTCAGCTGCTGTATTCTCTCCACAAGGTCAGCTGTAGACTATCAAGCTGTCTCACTTCCCTCTGCCTCTGCCCTGTCTATGGAAACTTCTCTCCTTCTTCAAGTATCTGCTTCTCTGTGTGTTTACTTCCAGGACTCCAGGATCAAAACTCTAACTTTCTCTTCTGCCATGTTTTCTCTGCAAGTTCCCACCCACCAAGGGGGCAGGGACTCAATGTCCTACTGATATGGCCCAATCAAAAGCCTTAATCATTATTTAGTCAAGAAAAAGTGAAACTTCTGAATCCAATCCAATCAAATATACCCAGAGGAACAGAGCAGTTCACAAACACAATCCAATATCTATTTTTAAAATTTATAAACATCAAACTGCTGTACATGGTTATACTCATTTATAAATCCCATAATCATGATTCTTCTGTTCCTTTTATCTGAAATCATAATTCTCAATTTACCTGCTAAGTGTATTTCTCAGAGGACTGAAAGTCCTCTGATGGTTCATATGCTGATTGAAATCAGAAAATATAGTGTTAAAATCCTATTTTCCAGTTCTTCAGGTCTGTCTTGGACAACTAACAAAATGAAGAGATTCTCCCAAACAAAAGGAGTATCTTTAACTGCAAAAATGCAAGTCCATTACTCAGTACCATAATATCCAAGTATCTTCTATGCTTGAAGCATTCAGAGCAGACTTCATGCCAAACCCTTCAAGTTTGAGGAATTTAGAAAAATGAGATGTTGGGAGTGGGGAGTGTAACCATTGACCTATGCAGATTTATTGTTATTGTAGCTATTATCTTGTGTTTATTGAGTAACTTGTATCATTGAAATAAATAATAAGTTTAAAAATGTGTATATATATATAGAGAGAGAAGTAAGGTATGACAAGAACATTTTAAAGATGGAGAACAGAGGGATATAGAAACAGAATTTTTATGTTTTCGAAGATAAAAATTATCATTTCAAACTAGTTTGTTATAGATTTAGAATGTTAAATATAAAAGATGGTAAACCAAAAATAAATTATCTAAAATAAAAATATTAAAGGAAATGAGAAGATATCTGTTTTACCACAAATGATCAACTATACACAAAAGAAGGGGCAGTGGCGAAAAGAGGGAAAAGAAGGAGAACAAAGCTATAACACCGTCTTCATTTACCACTGAGCTTCCAATGCTAAGTACCAGAAATGGGTTGGCTTTTATAACGAGAATTCCATTTTGGGTAAAAAGTACAGCTCCCAGGCTATGGAATGCCTAAATCAGGGCATCAGCAGAGATGCTTTCTCACCAAATTCAGCTACTGGTAATCCTGGGGTCCTGCCATGTGGTGAAGCAACATGGCCACCAATCTCTGCTGAGGTCCCTGCCTTCACATCCAAAATCTACCATTTCCCAGAGCTTAGCTGTGGGCAACATAATGATTGTTCATTCAGCCTTGAGCTTATCCATGGGCTTAGCCTCTTCGGAGCTTCAGGTTTAAGCTTTGGCTTCTAGCAATCCTTGAGTCCTCTCTTACATGGCAGTGCTCCCTTTTCTTATGTGTCTTTCTGTGTTTTAATTTATATCAGACCCAGCAAGAAGACAGAGTCCCAAGATGGCCCAATCCTCATTGATATAATCCAATCAAAAGCCCCAAATCAATCCTCTCAAGTAACCTAATCAAAGACCCCCTAACTGAATTCAGTGCAAAGGGCCCCAAGCCCACAGGAATGGGTTAGTTTAAGAACATAATAATTTTCTGGGATTCAAAAAATTCAAACTATCACAAACACATACAAGAAACAAAGGACAAATGGCAAATAAGTCTTGCCTTTTTAGTAATTACCTTGATGTAAATGAAGAAACTCTACAAATAAAAGTCACAAATTGACAGAACAGATACAAAACTATGATCCTACTATATATTACAAGAAACCTCACATTTATACAAATACACAAAGAGCATGAAAGTGAAAGGATGGAAAATTCTATTCCATGCATATAGTAACAAAGATGACTGAGATGACTATAATAATATCAGACAAAATGGATATTATGTCAGAAACTGTTAGGAGACATAGAACCATGGTATATTTTAATAAAAAGATCATACAGCCAAGATCATAAAACAATTACAAATATGTAGGCATGGAATAGCAAAGTCCCAAAATATAATACACAAATATTAAATATTTGAAGTGAGAAAGAGATAGCTGTAAAATAATTATTGGAGACTTCAATATACCACTTTAAGACAGGATAGAATGTGTAAGATCAACAAGGAAAGAGATGATTGGAACTATAGTGTAAATGAACTAGAATGAACAGTCAAAAATAGAACATGTCACCCAACAACAGCAGAATACACCTTATAATTAAGGGCATGCTGATCATTCTCAAGGATAGATCACGTTAGGCAAAAACATATTTCTCAAGAAATTTAAAAATATTGAAATTATACAAAGCATCTTCTCCAACTACAATGGAAAATAGCCAGGAATCAATAACAGAAGAGAAACTGGAAAATTCACAAATATGTGGAAGTTTAAACATCCAATGTGTCCAAGAAGAAATCATAAGGGAAATTAAGAAATATATTAAGATGAATGGAAACAAAAGCAAAACACATGAAAATTTATGGAATGAAGCAACAGCAGTGCTCAGAGGGGTTTTTATAACTATGAATTCCTGCATTACAAAAGAAGAGATATTCAAATCAATAACCTAACATCATATCTGGAGGAACTAGGAAAAAAAGAAGAGCAAACTAAACCTAAACTTATTAGAAGGAAAGACCTAATAAAGATTTTAGCAGATATAAATGAAATAGGCAATGAAAAACAATTGCAAGAATGAATGTAATCACAAGTGGCTTCTCTGAAAGGAACAACAAAATTGACAAAATTTTATCTAGACTGACAAAAGAAAAACACACAAGTTGCAAATAACTAAAGACAAAATGAAAGGGGAATTACTATTTATCTTGCAGAAATTAAAAGAATTATAACTCAATATTATGAATATGCCCAAAAATAAAATAATCTAGAGGAAATGGACAAAATGTTTAGAAATATTAACTTACATGAACTGACTCAAGTTGATATAAAGATCTTTGAAGACCAATGAAAAATAAGAAGATTATTTCTGTAATAACAATCCTCCCAAGAAAGAAAAGTCTAGGGCTAGATTGTATCAGTGGTGAATTCTACAATTATTTCAGATTAACATCAATTCTTCACAAACTTTTAAAATTAATTTTAAGACAAGTGAAATTTCCTACCTCATTCTATGAAGCCAATGTTACCCTAATACCAAAGCCAGATAAGTACATGACAAGAAATGAAAACTACTGACTGATATCCTTTATGAATATAGATTAAAAAATCCTCAGTAAAACACTAGCAAATCAACACAATACTATATTCAGGGAATTGTACAAAATAACCAAGTCTTATTTATCCAGGAATTCAAGAGTAGTCTCACTTAAGAAAATCTCAGTGTAATACAACACAATAACAGAATGAAGTATAAACATCACACGATCATTTGGGTGTATGCAGAAAAGACATTTGACAAAATCCAACATATTTTTATGATTAAAGCACAAAAAAATAACAATAGACAATAACTTCTTCAATATGGTAATGAATAAATATGGAGAAATCTTTAGTTGCCATTGTACTCAATGGTTAAAAACTAAAAGCATTCTCCCTTCCTGAGTTCCAGTACAATACATGTATGCCTGTTTTCACCTCTGCTTCTCAATATTGTACTGGTTGTCTTTGTCAGAGAAACTTGACACAATGAAACAAATGGTATCTAAATTTGAAAGAAAGTAGCACAATAATCTCCATTTACAGATTCTATGATCTTTTTAAATAGAAATTCCAAAAGAATTCACAAGAAAAATACTAGTAAAATAAATTCAGCAAAGCTGCAGGCTACAAGATTAGCATTTAAAAATGAGTTGTGTTGGAATTGTGGGAACATGGTGTCAGATTTGGCAGAAAAAGCTCAGCTCTCACAAGAAGAATGGAGAAGGAGCCAAAGGCTGCCTGAAGGACCTGCTTTGGGTGTCAGCAGACCAGGACAGTGATTTACAATTCCCAGGAGGGTGAGGAACAGAGAGATGTAGAAGTCAAAACAGCAAACTAATTGAAAGAAATTATGACTAAATAGATAAATGATATTAAGAAGACACTGGATGAGCATAAAGAACAATCTGAAAGTCTGAAAGAAAAGTAACTGACCTTATGTGAGTGAAAGAAATATGGCTGAGATTAAAAATATATTAGAGGCACATAACAGCAGATTTGAACTGCTTGAAGACAGAATTAGAGATTTTGAAGACAGAGCATCTAAACTGGAAAAGACAGGAGAACAGAAAGAGAAGAGAGTGGAAAAAATGAATCAGGATCTCAAGGAATTGAATGACAACATGAAACACAAAAACATACACATTATTGGAGCCCCAGAAGGAGAAGAAAATGGAAAAGGGGAAAAAAGAATATTTGAGTAAATAATGACTGAAAATTTCCCTACCCTTATGAAAGAAATAGCTATCAATATCCAAGAAGGACAACACACCACAAACAGAATAAACATGCACAGACCTATCCCAAGACACCTACTATTCAGAATGACAAATAGCAGAGATAAAAAGAAGATTTTGGAAGCAGCAAGAGAAAAGAAAAGCATCAAATATAAGGGAAACTTGATAAGATTAAGTGCTAACCTTTCATCAGAAACCATGGAAGTGAGAAGGAAGTGGTAAGATGTATTTAAGCCATTGAAAGAGAAAAAATGCCAGCCACGAATTCAGTATCTGGCAAAGCTGTCCTTCAAAATTGAAGGGGAATATAAAGTCTTCACAGATAAACAAAAATTGATAGAATATGTTACCAAAAGAATTACAATAGATGCTAAAGGGAGTGCTGCATCCTGAAAGGAAAAAAACAAGGGCAAGAGACTTGGAGAAGAGTGTCAAAACCAAGAATATTAGAAAGGGTAAAAAGATAGACTATAGTATGATATGACAACAGAAATAAAAAAGTGAAAATGGACAAAGTAAGTAATGTCTTTACAGTTATAACATTGAATGTTAATGGCTTGAACTACCCAATCAAAAGACACAGACTGAAAGAATGGATTAAAAAATATGAGCCATCTATATGTTGTCTACAAGAGACTCACCTCAGATGTAAGGTTAAAAGTGAAGGATTGGAAAACAGATATTTCATGCAAATAGTAACCAAAAGAGAGCTAGAGTAGTGATACTAATATCAGAAACAAATAGATTTTAAATGCAAAATGGTTATAAGGGATGAAGTAGATCATAATATATTAATAAAAGGGAAAATTCACCAAGAAGAAATAACTGTATTAAATAGTTATGCACCTAATCCGAGTGGCCCAAGATACATGAGACACACACCAGCAAAGCTGATGGGAGAAGTAGATGTCTCTACAACAGTAGTTGGAGACTTAAGTACATCACTGTCAGTATTGCATAGAACATCTGGACAGAGGATAAATAAAGAAACATAGAATTTGAATAATATAATAAATGAACTAGACCTAACAGACATCTATAGAGCATTGCACCCCAAAACAGCAGGATATGCATTCTTTTCAAGGGCTCATGAATCCTTTTCCAATATAGACTTTATATAGACAAGTATCAATAAATTTAAAATGATTGAAATTATACAAAACACTTTCTCTGATCATAACAGAATGAAGGTGGAAATCAATAATGGACAGAAAAGGGGAAAATTCAAAAATATACGGAGATTAAACAACACACTCTTAAATAATCAGTGGATCAAAGAAGAAATTGCAAGAGAATTCAGCAAATATATTGAGATGAATGAAAATGATGCACAACATTTCAAAACCTATGGGACACCACAAAGGCTGTGCTGAGAGGGAAATTTATAACACTCAATCCTTATGTTTAAAGAGAAGAAAGAGCTAAAATTGATTATCTAACCATACACCTGGAAGAAATAGAAAAAGAATAGCAAATGAATCCCAAAGTAAGCCTAAGGGAAGGAATAGTAAAGATCAGAGCAGAAATAAATGAAACCAAGAACAAAAAGACAATAGAGAGAATGAACAAAACCAAAAGTTGGTTCTTTAAGCAGATCAACATAATAGACATACCCTTAGCTAGACTGACAAAGAAAGAAGAGAGAAAACACAAAATTAAATAAGAAATGAGGGAGGGTACATTACCACTGGCCTCATAGAAATAAGAGAGGTCATAAGAGGATATTATGAACAACTGTATACCAAAAAACTAGAAAATGTAGAAGAGATGGACAAATTACTGGAAATAATTGAACCACCTACACTGACTTTAGAAGAAATGAAGACCTCAACAAACCAATCCCAAGTGAAGAGACTGAAACAGTCATCAAAAACCTCCCAAAGATGAAATGCCCGAGGCCAGATGGCTTCGGCTTCACAAATGAATTCTACCAATCATTCAAAGATGAATTATTACTGATTTTGCTTAAGCTCTTCCAAAAACTTGAACAAGAAGGAATGCTATCAAGCTCATTCTATGAAGCCACCATCACCCTCATACCAAAACCAGATAAAGATACTACAAAAAAGAAAATTACAGACCAATATTTCTAATGAATTAGATGCAAAATTCCCCAACAATATACTTGCAAACAGAATCCAAAAGCACATTAAAAGGATTAAATGCCATGATCAAGTGAGTTTTTTCCCAGATATGGAAGGTTGGTCCAACACAAGAAAATTAACTAGTGTAATAAAGCACATTAGTAAATTGAAGAAGAAAAATCACATGATCCTCTCAATTGATGCTGAAAGGTCATTTGATAAACTGTAATACCCGTTTTTTGAAAAAACACTCCAAAAGATAGGTATAGAAACAAGTTTTCTCAATATGGTGAAGTGTATATATGATAAAACTACAGCTAGCATAGTACTCAATGGTGAAAGACTGAAAGCTTAATCAATGAGATCAGGAACAAGACAAGGATGCTCACTGTCAGCTTTGTTATTCAATATTGTGCTTGAGATTCTAGCTAGAGCAATTAGGCTAGAAAAAGAAATAAAAAGGCACCCAAATAGGAAAGGAAGAAGTAAAACTTTTACTATTTGCTGATGACATGATCCTGTATCTAGAAAATCCTGATAAACCCAAAACAAAGCTACTAGAATTAATTAACGTGTTCAGCTAAGTGGCAGGATACAAGGTTAATATGCAAAAATCAACAGAATTTCTATAAACTACTGATGTGCAGTCTGAGAAGGAAATCAGAAAAAAAAATTCCATTTATAACAGTGACTAAAACAATAAAATATTTAGGAATAAACTTAATCAAGTACATAAAAGACCTGTATTCAGAAAACTACAAAACATTGCCAAAAGAAAGTGAAGAAGGCTTAAATAAACGGAAGGACATTCTGTGTTCATGGATTGGAAGACTAAATATCGTTAAAATGTCAATTCTACCCAAACTGATTTACAGCTTCAAAGCTATCCCAGTAAAAATCCCAACAGCCCTTTTTTTTTTTGCAGAAATGCAAATGCCAATAATCAAATTTATATGGAAGGATAAGG
>JAQZBX010046077.1:0-20868 GCA_029593785.1 Cabassous unicinctus | reverse complement strand
CTTTCCACGCTCCCCCCACCCCGCCCTCCTCCGGCCAGGGTCCGCGCTCCCCCTCCCCGCAAGGCAACCCCCTTCTTGGGGAAGGCGTAGGGACCCAAGCCAGGCCACAGGGAGGAGCGAGCCCCGACTCGGGCGGCCAGCGCCGCATTGTCCTGGGGGCGCCCGGGCCCGGTGACTCCACGCCCCGCCGGGCGGCGCCCCGCCACCCGGGAGCCACCGCGCCCGCAGCCCGGAGTCGGTTCCCGAGGTTGGGAGTCCGCCGCGGAGGGGCCCGCGGCGAATCCACGCGGGGTCGGGGACAGAGGAGAGGTCCCAGAGAGGCGGAGGCGGGAAGGGGGAGGTCAGGCAGAGCCGCCATTTCCCGCGGCCCGGCAGGAAGAATGCGGATGGGCCAGGAGAGGGCATCGAGGGGTGGGGGCGGGGGCCAGCACACTCACGCTCCGCTCCTACAGCCGCCGAACAGCCTCCTGCTCGCTCGCTAGCTCTCGACTGACAGAGAACCGGAAATGACGGCAGCCAAGAGTCGCCGGCCCCGCCCCTCTGGGGCCGCGGGCACGTGACGGGGCGGGTCCTCCTCGGCGAAACCGACCCCAAGACCCTTTCCAGGGCCTTAAAGGGACCGCCTGTCGTTCCGACCCGGTACCACGAAAGTGGGATGCCAAGAAGTTTGGATCTGAGCTGTGAGTGAATGAGGGAGCAAGTAAAACATGAATGACAAGCACCGAGCTTTTCACTGTTTAATTAGTGGGCATATTGAAAAGATAAACACTTTTGACCAATTTTCCGAGAAATGACTTCTCCCTTCACTCCCTCAGTTTTGGACTCTGGTTGGTAAAATCCAAAGGTAGGAAATCAAAGCTATTGCGTTTGATTCCTGAAAGTGCAGGAAATCTTTGCAGAAATCCTTAATCACAAACTTATCTCTAAGCTGAAGTCCTGGAAAATCCAATATGGAAGCGGGCATATATAACTAATAGATTATTTGAATATATATTTGATGAATGCTTACTGTAGCCAAGAATAAAAATAAAGTTATATTTATTCAACAGTTATCAAGTATCCACTGTGTGCCAGACACAATGTATATTACTTAATTTAACAAAAAAGGAATGACTGACTATTCTATCCATTGTTTTTTAAGAGATATTTATTTATCCCCCACCCCCTTGCTGCTTGTGCTCGCTGTGTTCATCTGCTTTGCATTTTTCTGTGTCTGTCTGTCTCCGCCTTGCCGGGTCATCCTGCCGCGCAAGCTCACGCGCCAGAGAGGCGGTCAGCTCATCACCCCATGTGGGCGGACCTGCCTTCACCAGGAGGCCTGGGCCTCCCATATGGTAAACGGGAGCCGAATCAATTGAGCCACAGCTGCTTCCCTCCATTTTATACATGAGGCAATTAAGGCTCAACAAAGTTAAATAAGTTACCCAAGGTTATACAGGTTGAAAGTCATGATTGAAACCCCATGCTGTCTGACACACTGATGGAGAATGCACAGGTTCTAGCCCACTCCTACTTTATGCAGTTTCAGTCTAGATGACCACTTATAAAAAATGAAAAGCTTACTTTATAATTCCTTTATATGAAATTCAAAAACAGGAAGAAAAAAAAAAAAAAATCTCTTGGGATGGAGTCAGGTTAACCTGGAGGCATCACCTGGGAGGCAGGATGAGGGAACCCACTGGGGTGTGGAAAATATTGTAGTCTGGTTGATGGTTACATAAGTGTATACATGGGTAAAATTTCACTTAAGATTTGTTCACATTACACTATATATGGTATACCTCAATAAGAAAGTTGAAAAATAAAGTAAAAAATAAAAATATTTAAATTAAATTGTAATTAGATGTAACACACTCAATAACCAGCCAGTGTTCCAACTTGGGGCTGAAGTTTGCCCACACTCCTCCACAGACCCTGTAGCCAGACAACCAAAGTTCCCTTGAAGGCCAACACTACTCAGGGTATCTCGATGGACTGGGCTTATATCCTGGGTACCTGGGGGGTAACAGGGCTGCCTGGACCCTGGGAGCCATGGATGTGGTTCTCCTTTGAAATCTGGGTGCTGGCTGGGGAAGAAGTTCGGAATACTGGCTGGAGTCATTTGACTCACAACTTTCCCTCTCTCTCCTCCAAATAGAAAGAGTTACAACTCCCTTTATTATGGTGCATGTCTGCCTGAAGGTCCTTTCCCAGCTCATTCATTCACTCAGTAATTCATTCATTCAGTAAACATGTATTAAGCACATGTAGGAATATGCCAGCTCTGCTGTGAGTGCTGGGAATTCAGGAATGAACACAGCAGACAGGGTCACTGTGGACTCATGAGCAGACAATGAATGAGAATTAAATAGTCATGGTCATTTCAGAGAAGTGTTAGAAAAAAAATGACAGGCAGGACGATGCCATAGAGTGTTGGGATGAAGTTAATTGAGGTAGGGGAGGGATGAAATGGAAAAGTTCGGGCTGAGACTTGAATGAAAGAGGACAGCCAGGCCAAGATTTGTGTGTTGGGTGTTCCAAGCAGAGTAAGCAGAAAGTGTATAGGCCCTAAGGTCCAGATAGGTCTGAAAAATATAATGTTCTCTTGATCTAGACACCATCAGGGACCAGGGGCTACACACAGGTGGGGCCTCCACAGTGGCTCCCCCAGGCTCAGTGCCAGGTCAGTCCAAGCCCCAGGAATTCCTGCTCTGCAGAGCTTCAGCTCTTTCTCATCACCCATCACTATTACTAACCAGCACCAAGGAAACCCACAACTTCATTCCGATTGTCTCTGTGCCCAGAGGAAGTGAGCTTCATTATTACCAGGGGATTTGGTTTTCAAGGTATCAACATGCATGAAATAGGGTAAGGCTCTGTAAAACTACTTTTCAAAGAGAATCACAAACACTGTAAAATTCCACAAAGAGCTGGACCTTTGTGGATTGGAATAGACTGAGAGTGCTTCAAAGAGGAAGAAGGTCTTAAGCTTGACCTATAAGGGTGAGAGGACATCTAGGGAAGGAAAAAAGGAAGACTGAGAAAGGCATGACCACAGAGTGAGTAGGCCACATTGAGATGCTGTGAGTAGTCGATCCTAGCAGAGTTGAGAGTTGCCACAGAGGAATAGTGGGAGAGTCATCTGATGGTGGTAGGTGGTAAAGGGCCCTAAATGAGGTCCAAGGAGTTAGGATTTTTCAGTGTGAAAGAGAGGAGAGTGATGTGTTGAAGATTATTGAGCTAGGACAGTGATACGTTTAAGGAAGAGGAGTCTGGGGTGATATGAAGGTTAGGTTGAAAAAGGAAGACTTGGAAGCTGGCAACACTGTATGGGAGGTTGCCATAATTTCCAAGGTAAGAAGTGATAAGAAATTGCTAGAACGTCACAGCAACTGCTCTGGCCCCAGCTGAGCTCTCTGCGCTCATGTCTGGGCCCAAAAGAGGGAATGCTAGGAAGAGCAAGGAGAGAATGGATCTTCTAGACTCAAACCCATTGAGGCCTAAGCCACTCTGCTTTGAGAGTCCTTTGCCTGAGTTGATCGCTGAGGGGAAAGAGCCAGTCTCCCCTCTTTGACCTTAATGATGGCACAGCTGCGAAATCAAGGCAGCCCCCAAGAGTAAACCCCTCGGCCTTTATGAGCAGCAAGAGAGGGCTCTGGCAGAGGAGGTAGAAGAGGCCAGAGCCCCAAGCAGAGCTGCACTTGCAGGGTGCAGGACCCACACGTGTACAGAACCCATGATGAGGGGTGGCAGGTAGAGGAACGGTAAGGGATTTGGCAGAGTAGAACAAGGTGACTCCCTGCAGAGGCTCAGAATTGCTGGTAGGAGCTGCCACAGAAGGCTAGTGAGGGTGGGGTGGGGTGAAAAAAACAGGGGAGAGAGTGAGTCTACATAAGGTGTCCTTAGACCCATGGTTCCCACCCACCCAGGCCAGTTAGGAGAAGAGAGGTATATATTTCTCTAGAAAAATCGAAGAGGCTGGGGAGAATGCCAAGGGGCTGAAGACCCACACAGAATGCAGGAGATTGAACCAAAGTCTGAACACTTTGAGACCACCCTCCCCAGACTCTTTCTGCTTCTAGCACCATTTGATGTTTTAAAAATTAAATGAAAAAAACACAAATTCTTAAAAAAAAAATAAAAAAAAACAACTTCGTGGTGAGACTCTTAATCATAATGAAATAAAAGTCACTGACATCACATGCTGTCTCAGGCCGCTGCACACCTCCACTGCTCTCTAACACACACCTACCTAAGGAAATCATGCTTAACATTCAAGGGAAACCAGACACATTTAAATTGATGTTGTGACCTCTGCAGCTCCTTCCCTTCCCCCTTGACAAAAGTTCCCACTCAGACTCGGTGTCACTGAAGGCACTGGGCAGTGTGTCTGCTGTAGGTTTGAGTTTCCGGTGTAGGTTTGGGTTTCTGCTCTCCGAGCCTCAGGAGGTGGAGAACCTCCCGGTTTTGGTTGCGGAGGTGTGAATTTTTAGAAGCAGGGAGAAGTGATGCTTTGTATGCAAATTTGGTTGGCTTGATTTTCTTGGGTGTGTTAGTCTGCGAAATTGTTAGCAAATGTCAATCAAAGGCGATTTCCAATAAATAAAAAAGGAAGTATAATTCAAAAGTGACCAAAAGTCATTTTTTACACTTGGGTGAAAGAGGAAGGAAATTTTTTTTGGCTTAAAACAAAATAGGACTGTATTTGCTTTTGAGAGGGAGGCAAAATTCATACATCTTTGTGTGGGGTAGGGGAATATCTCCTTTTATGGGAAATTTCCTAGACGATGTCTTTGGATAGGAAAGGACCCCCACCCCCTACTTCTTCCAGGAAGCTAAATAAATAGACTAAAATTAAAGAATTCAGAAAGGGAGGAAATTTTGAGAGCAGGGATGAGAAGAGAAAAAGTGAGGGTAACAGCTCAGTAACTATCAAAGACCAGAGCTTGAGGAAGAGACAGCCAGTGAGAAATTCCTGGAAGCTTGGAGTGACTGTGGCCTTTAGATGTTTCCATGCAATGCATTGCGCTGTTAACAGCCTCCATTACTCATTTCTCCCAAAACTTCCAAAAAAGACTGTTATTCATGTACCAGGGTATTATTTTGAAATGTTAATGTAAATGTTTTTTGTTCACAATATTTCCTACTTTCTGATTCTTACTGCTTCCTCCCATTCTCCATTTCTTCAACTACAGCACAATGAGAAGGATGATATCCCAGAGCAAAGAGGTCAGATTCTTGGCTTTTAAAATCTTCAGACTCCAAACATAAATTAGAGCGTTAGAGTAGTAGGTGAATAGGTGATTAGTCACAAGCAGTTCTTCCTCCCCACCCACCAGTCACCCTCCCTACCTCCCCTTCCCCCCCAAAAAAAACACCCAATATTCTAGAGACTGGGGAGAGGGAGAGCAGGAAGAAACACAAGAGATAAGACTTCTCTTGAGTGTCCTTGAGAAAGTCTGCTCCCTGTCCCCAGACTTACCCTGGGGAAAGAAGGAGCAATCAAATCCCCAGATAGTTGGGGAATCTGAGAGCAAAGCAAACCTGTGCCTTGCTTTCCAGGTGGGAAAGCTCCACCAGGTGTGGCTAGAACACAGTAGAGATGTCTGTGGGGTACATCAAGAATGGCAGGCCTAAGGAAGTCTCACCAACTCCCAGGATCCCCCAGGTGGTACAGGCACAGTGGAATTGTTATAGGAGCCCGTGTCTAGATTCTTGGCTTTGTCGTGAGAAAGAATTCAAGGACAAGCTGCAAATTAATCAGGCCAGCAAATAAATTATTGGGGGGTAAAGCAAGAAAAAGAAAGTACACCTTCAGGGATGAAGGCAGGCATTCTCAAGGGGGAGAAATGTGAAGTTCTGCCCTGAGGTCCCCTGTTTTACAGGGGTACAGGACTCCAGGGTCTGCAATGATTGGCATATATATTTGAGACTAAGTAAGGAACCCTATTGGGTGGTTTGATTTGCTTAGGGGTCTGGGTTTGCTGTCTGGTGGTGATTAGCTTCTGGCTGCTGTCCACGGACTCTGCAGGGTATGTTGGCCAGCAGTGAATGGCCTCTGGTCACTGCCCATGAAGTGTGAGGCAACATGAAAGTGTGTCTGGAGGGGGGAGGTGGAGCCCTCCTGCCCCTCCTCATGTCTTTCCTGATGTTGCTGGTTGCCTTCTGATAACGCAGCCCTTGGGTGTGTGTGCTTGTATGTTGCCCCTTCCTAACTTGTTTGTGTGAGTCAGGAGGCCGATATAAATTAGCAGCCATTGCCTCAGCCTGTGTAAGTGAGCGGCCATTGCCTCAGTTTCTGTTTGTGTGACTTATTAGGTTTTCTGGCCCCTTTCTCCTTAGATCCTTATTGTATCCTGCCTCAGAATGTTTTCCTACCTGGCCAAGAGGGCCTCAGCTGTAGCAATGCCAGCCAACAAGTGGGAATTTAGGGGATAAAGGCTTGTAATCAGGGCAAGAAGCTTTCGTCAGCCATCACCTGCAAAGAGTGGGCAGAACAAAGCCCCTCTCAACAAATACCAGCGTGAAGAAATGCAAAGGACAAGAACCAGACAAGATGAACTCTTAAGCACAGGCCAGCCTGGACAGATGGGGAAAATATATCGGACACCACCACTACCAATGATGCTCTGACACTATATAAGCCCACCCACCCCTGTCCAGAATTTGAAGGGGCAGAAAGAAAGGGAGAAATCATGAGTTTAACCTGAAATTGGCTAAGATTAAGTTTCCGCCACTCGGTGGGATGGGGATTATTAAATGCAATTACAGAAAAATCAGCAAAATTACATTTCTCTCAGACCTGTGTTTGGGGTGCAAGAGTCATACCTGCAACCTATAAATCTGCCATATGGTAGAGAAGGAAATAAGAAATGAAGGAAGAGGCTCAGTGGTACATGCCAGGGACACAGTGGGCCTAGAGGGAGGTCAGCAGCTTCTGAGTTAGCATCCAGGCTAAAACAGAGAAGCAGACCACAGCATGGAGTGACCAGAAGAACATAACTCCATGCAGAAATGGGAAAATCTTAGGGAGGGTGCTGTGAAAGAAACGTGGACAAGTTTAGTTTTCACATAAAGGTAATAAAGGGGCAGGGGGAATAAGACTAATGTCATTTGGTGAGCGAGTTAAACGGATAAAGGAAACCAGCTCAAACCGGTCCTACAGACGGTAAAAAGGCCTCACAGAAAGAATTACAACTCAAAGATCAGTACTAAATTCCATTCCCTATTTGGTGAAAGGGCAAGTAACTGGCCAAAACTGCTGGAATGTGATAAGGGAAACTGTTAATCAAAGACAGGGGGATTTGCGTGGGAAAGTTAGACCTCTCGGATAGGCTGTAACCTTTAAAGTATCCAATCAACGGAGAAACAGGGGAGGGCTTCCGTGCTAGGCTTAGGGGTATAAATTGTGTCACTTTCTTTTGTTCGGGGTGCCAGCCACATGTTCTGGTTGCGCACCCCTTCTTGCAAGATTGAAAATAAAATCTTTTCTTCTCCACAATCGGGTGAGCTTTATTCTTCCAGGACCAGATTTCTTTCTAACAGCTGGAGGTCCTGCAGTACACAAGCATTTCATTTGAATTTTAATGGATATGGTAGCCTGGATGACTAGAGGTCATAGGGACTCCTAAGATGGGGCCTCCAGGCCACACATGCAAAAGGGGAAGTGAGAAGAAGGGAGCCCTGGGCCTCCTGCATTGCAGGGATTCTGAAGAGTTGGGAAAGGGGAGAGTACAATGTAACAGGGTGGCAAACTGCCCCCGCCCCCCAAGAGGAGAAGCCTGTATCTTTGTGGGCGTGAGTCTGTATCTTTGTGGGGTGTGAGTTCTATCCCTCAGATACATTGGAGTGAGAAAAAATTGGGGTGGGGGGGGCAGGAGGGTCTTGCCTCACAGTCTTTGAAAAAGATGAGGAAGAGCCTTTTTTTTCTTCCGTATCCAATGGAGAGTTAGGTAGAGACAGAAAAGGAAGGAACCAGCAAGCCTGTTCAGCTGGTGTTGAGTAGGTCCGGCTTCAGTGGAACATAACACCCTGATCAGAAAAGCCAGCAGCAATCAAATGAGAGCAAATTCCTTTCTCCACAGCTATATGCAATGCTAGTTCATCTGGAGACCAAAGTGGACAATTTTATATGGGTGGGAGGGAAAGATGCAAGAGCTGTATTTGCATCCCAATGGGCAGATCTATTTCTTCCACCAAAAAGCTGCTATGGACCTTTGTATTTTATTAACATCCAGAGTACAACATTAAAAAGTTTAATGATTTGTACTTACAAAAGTTTAATACTCCTTCTCATTCAAGTAATTTAAGACAACATGAATTATATGTAAGGTCATATGAAATGAGTAACAGTAATATATTTAAGGAAGTTAAATAAAAACTGCTGAGCATTTTCCCCTAAGGTGACTTTTATGAACTTGGTAGTAGAGCTCTTCTTGGATCCAGCTTTCATTTGAAGTACCGTGTCGCCTTTTACAGACTAATGCATTTTATAATGGTAAAAATATATATAGCATTTTTAGTAGGTGACTAGCATAACTCCTTTTACTATCATCCCTGTCTTATTCATTGTGCTATAAAATTGTGTCATTAGTTTCTAATAAATATACCATAATTTACATCCAAATGAGTTTTTTCCCCTTCAAAAGCCATCTTCTTGGAAGCTATATAATCATCTCAATGACTCTGTCATTGGTCAAAGTTAACTTTTAGAACTCCATTTTCAGAATGGCTGTCAGAGCTGGGGGCATGGCCTTTTCTATGTCCCTAGTGACAGGAAATCTTCAGCTTTTGAAGTCAATTTTTGTTTGTAAAGAGCAAAAAAACTTTCTAAGATCCATGATCAGTAATATGAGTAATTAAGACATTTATAAAATAATATCCTTCTACAGATCAACCACGGGCCCTGGTGGTCATTAAAAAAATGTTGCATGCAAATATGGGATCATTGAACAGTACGTAACCTCCCAAGGAAGCTTCTATGGAAGACAGTTTACTAAATGTTGTATTGCTTAAGTAAACTTTTTTAGTTGGGGGGGAGAGGGGTGTTGCTCACCGCTAAACATGCATCCTAGGTTCCTATGTTTGTGACAATCAGTGGAGCCACTATGAAAATCCCACCCAGGCAATTCCCTCTTTAGCTGGGGCCTAATGATAGGGCTTACCTGGCTGGTTGACCATCCCTTCCCTAGCAAGACTGTCAACTAGCATAGCTTAAGCTATATCAGGCGGTGAGTTTGATATAGTGATTGAACAACCAAATAGTTTCACAGTCTTCTGCTACAGCAAGAACTGGAATCTGCCAATAGCCATGAAAGCTATTTAGTCATATACAACTGACTGATTCCTGTGTCAAGAAACCCAAATGCTTCAATCTGGCAACACCTCCAGAATACTAGAGTTCAGAATAGCTATGCAGGTATGACAACATGGATGAACCTGGAGGACATTATGTTGAGTGAAGCAAGCCAGACACAAAAGGACAAATACTGTATGAATGCATTACTATGAACCAAATATATTGTGTAACATAGTTTGATTCCAAAAAAAATTTATATGTATCCATTACATTTAATTGAGAAATGTATATATTTATTCATCTGTGTTTACTTTTTAGTTTTTAATTGTTTATATTTCCAATTATTAAATGCAAAAAATAAAGTTAAAAGAATAACTTAAAAAAAAAAAAAAAGAATAGCTATGCAAGATATTCAACTCTGAACCATCTGAGAAAACAGCAGTCCAGATTCAGGATTACAATGCTACTTTATCACAGTCTGAACTGTGGCCTTTCACACCACTGTACCTTCAGTAAACGCCTTTGTTGTTCGAAAGCTGTCAGCTTATTACTTCCGGTTTCAAATATTTAACTATGATCAACGGACCAAGACAGGTGTATAAATTCTGCTTTTTAGTAAGTCTCTGTTTTTTAATAAGTCTGTTTTAGTCATCCCTTTTATGGATAGCCACGTGGCTTCTGCTGGACTGTCCAGTCCTAGATGGCCATAATTAAATATTTTGTTCTATCACCAAAGTGCCTCAGCTATTGTTGACTTCATACCACCAAATATGACAATGCTGAATTTTGAAACTCATGTAGAAGTACATCTAAATAAATCAGCCTGGAACCCAGCACCAAAGAAGGAAAGCCTGGACCTACACACAGAGAGACCCAGCAAGGTGAAGGAATCAGCACCATCATCTCTTTTTTTATTCTTTTTTGATATAGTGACTGAACAATCAAATACTTTCACAGTCTTCCGGGGCCAGGAATTGAACCTGGGACCTCATATGTGGGAAGCCAGCACTCAACTACTGAGCCACCTTGGCTTCCCTGAGCTGGTTTTTCTGTTTGTTTTGCTTGTTGTTTTTTTTCAGGAAACACCGGGAACTGAACTGGGGGACCTCCTATGTGGGAGGCAGGCGCTCAACTGCTTGAGCCACATCTGCTCCCCTAAAAGGCTAATATGGTAAATAATTTCCCTTGATTTTTTTTCATTTGTTCTCTAAAAGGACTTATAATTATTAAGCAAATCCCTCAATTACAGTTCTCCTCTTATACTTTCCCCTTAGTTTTCCACTTTCCCTTGTTTTTAACTCTTGCTCAAAATTTGCCTTTAAAGACACTTTTAAAGACACTTTACGACATTAGATTCTGCTACAATAAATTCTCAGATTACTAATTTCTTTGATCTGAAGATCTAGATTTTTTTTTTTTATGAGGTATTTCTTCAATTAATTTGAACCGTTCTTCTCCAGGGTAGTTTTCTGATAAAACGTGCCCATTTTAAACACTCTTATACCGATTCACAGTTTGTGTTAATTCATTAGTATTCTGACCTGAACCTCATCTATGAGGTCAAATTAGGAGCCCTAATTTTAGTGCAAATGTCTTTGTGACAACTTTACACAGAAAGTGGGAATTTCTTTCTTAGGACATAATAGCAAAGAGCTGGTTATACGTCTGAGAGAATACTATATATGCAGAGAAGGTCATATTCTGTTGTGGTCTAAGGGAGAAAGCAGGTAGAACCTGTAAGCCTGGTAGAGTCTCACTTTGTGAAGAGACACTTAGAGAATGCATGGTCAGGCCTTCTTCTGGTCTCTGGTGTCAAAGCCCACCAGGCATTAACTCCTCTGAGCTGGAGAATCAATCAATCAACAAATTTATTGAAAACATGCTCTGTGCAAGTCACTGAGCTTGACTCTAGGAACAAAGATGTCTGAGTGGGAAGTTGGCATCAACTAAAGAGCACTTACTATGTGCCAGACACCTTACACACGTTATCACATCGAATGCTCACATCCACCCTGGGAGACAGATTTTATCCCCATCTTACAAAGAAGAAACTGTAGCCAGATTGGCAAAGTAAATTACGCAGGTGAAGTGGGTTGAATCGTGTCCCCCCCCCCCAAAGGATATAACTAAGTCCATCCCCGGTACCCGTGAATATGACCTTATTTGGAAACAGTTTGATATTATTGATGAATTCTAAAAAGAAATATAGATTATGCTTGTAGACTGGTCTGTTCCTTTGGTGTGATAACATTTTGATTGTATTAGATTCAGCTGAGACATCTGATTAAATTATGTTAAGATTAGGGCTCTGATCCAATCACGTCATTAGAGTACGACTCAGGGTCGAGTCTCAGCATCGAGTCCCAGCCCCTTGGGAATAAAACAGACTCTCACACAGAAGTAAATACACACAGATGCAGACACACAGGAAGAGAGAGTGCTCCATAGATACAGCCCTGGGAAGAGAGACAAGCCTGATAGTCTACAGCTGACCTTGTGGAGAGACCAGAGCAGCTGAGCCTGGAAAGAAGTGAGCCCCAGGGAGAGTGATGAGCCTTATGCCAGCTTACAGCTGAGATCAGAAGAAGCTGGGACCACGGAGTCTTAAGAGGAAGGAGGAAGGCTGAACCCTCCCAGACATCGCCCATCAACTTGCATCAGCACATGGCAACAGACTTTGGGTGAGAAAGTACCTCTTGTGGTACCTTGAGTTGGACTCTCTAGGGCCTGGTAACTGTAAGCTTCTACCCCAAATAAATACCCTTTATAAAAGCCAACAGAGTTCTGGTACTTTGCATCAGCACTCCTTTGGCTCACTAATACAAGGGTCTTTGCAGACCTAATTGAGTTAAAATGAGGTCGTCTTAGATTAGGGTGACCCCTAAATCCAATGACTAGTATCTTTATAAGGGAAAGGAGAGGGAGGTTTGGATACAGAGACACATAGGAGACACCAGGAAGAAGGCCCTGTGAGGACAAAGATGGGAGTGAGGCAACTACAAGGCAAAGAACACCAAGAATTGCCAGAAACCACCAGAAGCTGAGAAGAGACAAGGAAGGATTCTCCCCCAGGGCCTTTACAGGGAGGGTGGCCCTGTCAACACCTTCATTTCAGGCTGATCATAGAAATTTCTCTGGTTTTAAAGCAGCCAGTTTGTGTAATTTGCTACAGCAGCCCTCGGAAGCTAACATCAAGGCCACGTGGCTGATGGATAGCAGTGCTGGAATGTGATCCCAGTTGATGGCTTCCTAATACCAAGCATAACCCACAGGCCATCAAGGGGGTGTTTTGCTGCCCCCTGATTCCCAAACCTCCTCAAGGTTGTCTCAGACCTCATGAGCCAAGTGGAAATGTTAAAATGGCCAAATTCAAGCTGAGAGTTTTAGGGGCCCAAGCTCTGATTTATTCAGTCTCTCGAGATTGCTACATGGGGAACCACACAAAGTGATGGATTAAGAGCCTGATGCAGTGATATTGACCCTAATAGGATCAGGGCAAGTCTTTTACCTCTCTGCCTCTCAGTAACCTGCTCCATCAGAGGCTGGACTAAATATTCCACGTGATCCAAGTCAACTGTGCAACCATTTGACTGGACCCACCATAGACTGTTTTTATTTTTTACTTTTACTTGTTTGGTTGGTAAATTTTATTTTATTTTTTTAATTTTTTAAATTATTTAATATTGGATTGGTCACATCCATATTGAAATTTCTTTCTTGTATCTGGTCAATACCCAGGCAACAGAAGTTAAAGAAAGGAAAATATTTCAAAGCACAGTGTTTCTCCACTCCTTCTGAGATGACAGCAGCTCACACTTTCCATGAAGAACACAAGCCTGAGCAGTGCTCTTGTAGTCACAGCAAGTGTGAAAGAGAACCTGGCTGTTTGAAGACAAGAGCAACGAACCGTCCCATAGTACAGTGGTTAACCAGTTGAAACCGTCGGCAATGCAGAGTAACATAAATACTAAACGGGGTTGTTTTCCAGAATGACCTTTCTTTAAGAATGTAAAATAGGCAAGAATGCATCTGCTTCTACAGCTGTGACTCTGATCTGAAGCAAACAAACTCCCCTGGTGACACACCCGTCCCACCTGTCCCATCTGACAGATGTGGAAAATAGTCATTCTTAACGAAGAAGAACTGGGGTATTTTCACTTTGACTTGCCCTTTTTTGCATGTGCCCCAAACAGTGCTATTTATGAAATGTCCTGAAATTGGATTATTAATACAATTGAGGAGCTTTCGAGGCACCCCATGAATACTGATTCCGTTTCTTCTCATTCAGCTACATGTATATGTTTCATGAACTGCAGTGACTGCCAACGGGGAGAGTAACAAGGTCATTGGATGTGAAAACCATGTGGAAACAAGAGCTCTTTCTTCCAGTCTTCTTGACTGCCCACCTAGAGGCAGAGAGCCCCACACCCTCACATCACAATAGCTTCCTGTGTCATTTTAAATTCACAGCCAGGATTGCTATTATTATTTTTCTCTTTTTATTATACTAATGTGGGAAAATCTGATTTCCAAGCTTAATTGTGGGATGACTGTGGCCTATGAAAGTTCGTGCTGTGTATATGTTTCCAAAATTTAAAAAGAGATTAAAGAGACAGTAACAACTAAAGGCAATACATGATCTTGGACTGGATCCAAGAATAATGGAGGAGAAAACACCCGAAAGGACTTTATTAGGACATACAAAAAAAATTGGAGAATTGATTGTAAGCTTTACAGCAATGCTGAATTTCTTGATCACTGTACTAAACTTGGATACATAAGTGAATATCCTTGTTCTTAGAAAATGTACATGGAAGTATTAAGTGTTCAAAAGCATGATGTACACAACCTATTCTCAAATGTTTAGAAAACAGATAGATAGATGGATAGATAGAATGAAACCGCAAATGTGGCAAATCAAAAGTTGGTGATATGAGTAGCTGGTAGAGCGGTATATTGGAGTTCTCTGTATGTTATATTTTTGCAACTGTCCTGTGTGGTTTGGAATTATTTCAAAATAAAAAAAGAAGAAAAATTCAAGCACCTTAAGAAAATGTCAAAGGAGGACCCATCTGTGGATTCCTCCCTCCACATGGACCTGCAGAGGCCCCAAACCTCAAGCCTGTTAGGACCGAGAGAGGCACCTGGGAGGCCTGGCTGCTCACACCCCTACATGTCCTTGATCCAGGGGCCTCCTATGCACAACTCCTTTGCTGATTTGGTGGTAAAGCACAACAAAAGTTGAAAAAGAAATAAGGGTTAAAGGTATCAAAGTCTAAGCAGGAGTGTTTGTTTTTATTACTTCTAAGAAACATCCATAGGTTCTCCTGATGAGGCTGCCCCAGAGGAAAGGGAAGACATCCAAAAATGCAGGAGAAAAAAAGAAGCCAGGGATGTTTCCTAATGAGGCCTCAAGCTCATATTCCTAACAAGGGTTGGAGAAGAGAGGACAGTTCCAAGGATTGCTGATTTGCTCTTGGGGAGGGTTTCTCAACCTTGGCACTATTGAACATTTGGGATCAGATAATTCTTAGTTACAAAGGGCTGTCCTGTGCTTTGTAGGATGTTTAGCAGCATCCCTGGTCTCTACCCACTAGATGCCAGTAGTGCATGCACAAGCACACACACAAACACACCCTCAGTTGCAACAACCAAAAATGTCTCCATATATTTCCAAATGTCACTGCGGGGGGGTGGGGGTGGGGCGGGGCGGGGAACAGGACTGAATCATCCCCCCGTGAGAATCACTGCTTTTCGGGTTGTTAGTGCTTCAGATGACTTAGGTAACTTTCCCTCAGGACCTTGCTGCGATTTTCAAGAAGGTGATAGTATTCTTCAAGATGACATATCAGGGACCATGAATTCATTGTTCTGGTTACCCTAGAATGACAGACAAAAATATGTTACAAGTGTATATTTTATATATGACATGGGAACTCTGACTTAGTGCAGGACTCAAGTTCCGCTGTACCCTTCACAGAGGCTTCCAAAACACTGTACGACCTCTCCCTCCACAAAATCTCCCCTGCAAAGTTCTCTCAACCTACGCTTCTTGACTGAAAATGATGCCAACAGCTACAACTAATTATCTTTTTAAATTTACAAATCAGGGGTTTCAGTTGAGATAATCAGATAGGTGATAATTCTTTAATCGCTGAATTTCATATATATATAGCAAGAGAAAAATAAAGCTTACAATCTATACTCCAATTTTTTTTGTATGTCCCAATAATGTTTTTTTGGGCATTTTCTTCTACATTATTATTAAATCCAGCCTGGAATCCTGCTCTGCCTTTAGTTGTACTGCCTCTTTAATCTCTCCCTTTTTCAATTGTGAAAACATATATATAGGATGAGCCCATCTCAACCACTCCCAAACATACAAGTCAGTGGAATTAATCACTCTCACAGGGTTGTGCTACCTTTACCACCATCCATTACCAGAAACATGCCATCACCCCAAACAGAAACCCTGCACAACAAGGCTGGAGAGTGATTGGTTTTGTTTCTTTGCATCTGGCATCCACGATGGTCACAAGGATAATGGGTCCTTGACTACCTCTGTCACCAGAGAGGAAGTGCAAGGACCTGGAGAGAAACCACCTGGAAGCTTTTCTCCACAGTTCCTATGTCTTGTCTCATGGCCTTCAAGGTAATGCGTTGCTCTGAACAAGGCCCAGGTGTGCTGTCCCCCTTCTCCTCCCCCCACCTCCACTGTTTCTGCCTGCAGCGGCTGCTCTGCAGCTCTCTTCCCAGTGGCATCAATATTTCATTGCTTCAAGCCAGGCTTCTGAGCTTCCTTAAAGGACCTCCCTTGCTGCCTCCTCTATAGCTGGCTGGGTGATAAGCTCTGGTACAGAACAGAGATTGAGCATTAATTCCCAAAACATGTCATCCTTTCCTTGACTGGAGGTGTGAAGGAGGCTGCTATTTTGCAGATAACCCCCAAAGAGTGAAAAAAGCAACCAGCCATAGAAGGATGAATTGACAGAAAGACATAACAAGCAAAGAGAATACCATAAAAAAAAAAAAAAATTTTTTTTAAATCTCTTTAAGAGCATGCCGCTGCAAAGATTCCTGGTACTGTTTAAATCAGGCTGTCAATGTGCATTGTATTTCCTTCCATGCCTCCTCGCTGGCTTTTTCTTGCAATCTTGTCCCCAGTGAGACTGTGCCTGAGAGCTAACCCACCCTGCCCCCAGCTATAAATATTCACCATACACCCAACAGTAAGGAGCACAATGGCCGCACATCTTCGCACTTTAGGGAAGTCCTCCACAGGTCCTAGTGAAATAGGATTTGATCTCCATCAGAGCTGAGGTACAGACAGCTGCCTCTAGGGAACCTCTCCGTGATGGTCTTGATTTTGGGAACCCATGGATAAATGGTTCAGGCTTCCACATTCCTTCTCCATTCCCATCTTGTTCAAGCCTGCTCTAAAACTACAGTTCCTGCTGGTGCCTCCTCGAATGACCAAAATGCATGCACAAGCCCCTCCAATATGGGTGCTTGCTGGACTTTGCTACTAGTTCAAAGTCAGGAAGTTGGCTAGGCCATCTAAGTGATTCCAGGCCAAAAGTTACTGATGTGCCTAAGGGGGAATTCCAGAGCTGTTCTGAGACACAGAGGCCCAGGTTAGGCCCAAGAGCAGACATAAGTAGGTGCAATGCAATAGAAAGACCACTAGACTAGGAGCAGGGCAACCTAGTGCCATATTTGTCTCTAATAAAGATGGGTTATAGGCATCAGATCTCTAGGCCTCAGTTTCCTTATTTGTAAAATGAGAGGGCTCAGTGATCTGAGCTCAGTGATCTGTGTGGTCCATCCCAGCTCTAAGATGCTTTGATTCCGTTAGCCTGTTGGCATGTGGGCTGTGACTAAAGGATACTCCACCCAACCCAGGATCAAGCTGACCCACATTTTAGGAGACAGAGCATTTGGGATAGCTATCATTTATTCTTCTCCCTTCATTTATTAATTCAATGAATTCATGCCTATTCTAGTCATGGTACTATGAGAGACAACAACAAAATTAAATATAGTATTCTTGCTTCAAGCAACTAAAACTCCAACTGGGGAATAAAGCAGGATGTGTTGGGTGGCAAGTAACAGAATTCCTAACCAACAGTGACTTAAGCAATGTAGACCTTTCCTTACTTCTCAAAACAAAATGTCTGGAGGTTGGCAGTTCCAGGATTGGTTCAGGGGCTCAGTGGTTTCATCAAGGACACAGTCTTCTTTTAATAGCTTTTCAGCTTCTTGTCCTTAGGCTTGTTGCCTCATAATCACAAGATGGCTGCCACAACCCCAAGCTTTTCATCTTCCCACCAGTGTCCCAAGAGGGAAAGTAGAAGGCAGAAGAAAAAAACAGAAAGCTTTTTACCTGATAGGCTCCTTTTTTTTTTTTTCAGGAAAACAATATTTCCTAGGTACCCCACAACGAACTTCCCTTTTTATCTTATCAACTGTATTTGATAGATGTCTAATCAATCCAATCCTAGACTAATCCCTGACAAAGAGAAACGGGATTCCCATCACAATGCATCCCTGCCCCTGTAATAGCTGAACTAGTAAGGAGTAACGGAAATGGCTCACAAGAGAGAAAATATATGGTAATGTATGTACACACACACACACACACACACACACACACATATCTTATATATATGCATATACCTCAGTATAAGCATTAAACAACAATAGAATCCTAGAATAAATAAGAATCACACTTGTCAATAGACCAGTGTTCTGGTCCTGGTCTCCCCCCTCCCTCTGTATCTATGTGGCATTGGTTAGAGGCCTGGGGACACTGTCCCCCTTATCTGTAAAAAATAGCAATGGAGAAGATGGAGGGCATCCAGATGAATTCTCTCTCTTTCCACTTACGAAGTTTGTTCTAGTCCTAGATTATGGGGCAGAGTGTGTTACAGCAGATGACTTGCAAATATGGACCCTGGCAGCCCTTGTGCTTGAAGGCCAGGCCAGCTCCTCTAGCCCTGCAAGACCAGACTGACACAGGGGCACCACTCTCATCCTCTGCGTAGTGGACAGAGCACCACTTCCAGAGCCAGAAAGCCTGGAGATGTTGAACAAATCACTGCGATGTCCCAGTTTCCTCCTCTCTAAGACGACGACGGCGGTGTCCTCCTCGCAGAGCTGTTTAAAAGACTGAATGAGAGGGAAGCGGGTGTGGCTCAGTGGATAGAGCCCCCGTTTACCATATGGGAGGCCTGGGTTCACTTCCCGAGGCCTCCTTGTGAGGGCAGGCCGGCTCGCGTGGTGCCGTGGGCTGATGCAGCAAGACCTCACAGCAAGGGGGAGATAAGCAGACACAGAGAAGACACGCAGCGAATGGACACAGCAACACAAGCAGCAAGGGGGGGATAAATAAATTAAATAAATAAATCTTTAAAAAAAAAAAAAAGACTGAATGAGAGAAAAGAGGTAAAGCGCTTAGCACAGTGCCTGGCATATAGTAATTGCTTAATAAATATTGAAGGTAAAATTAGGATCTTATTTCCCTAAACAAATTGCAAGATTGAAGCAAGGACTATGTCTAATATTTAGTTTATTACATTTTTCCTTTACTGACAAAATTCCTTCCCACCTGCCTAGCACAATGTGTCAGATGTCAATTAAGAAGGAATGAAGTATTGATACGTGCTACAACATGGATGAGCCCTGAAAACATTAGGCTAAGGGAAAGAAGCCAGACACAAAAGACCACATATTGTATGATTTCATTTATATGGAATGTCCAGAATAGGCAAACCATAGAGACAGAAAGTAGATTAGTGGTTGCCATGGAAGAGTGGGGGAGGGGAATGGAGCATGATGGGTAATGAGTACAGGGTTTCTTTTCCAGGTGATTAAAATGTTCTAAAATTAGGTAGTGGCGAAGGGTACATACTCTGTGAATCTACTAACAACCATTAAACTGTACACTTTAAAAGGGTGACTTTTATAGTATGTGAATTATATCTCAATAAAGCTGACATTTAAAAAAATGAATGAATTAATGAGGTTCTAATTATATCCAAATCATTGGGAATGTTTTAATTCAGTGTCAATTCTAGCAGAAGACGAGTTTTTCATGAGTGATTTGGGTTGGAAATAGGAGTAACAAGAAGTTGAAATAGGAACTCTTGGCAAACCTCAGTCTTCAGGGCCCAGGAATCCTTGGGCTGCTAGGAGCCCTGGGCTTTGGCAGTTGACCTCAGGGCCCACATGTCCCTAGAGCCATCGGATTGCCTAACCATGGAGTCTCTTCAGGGCACTTGGTCTTAAGAGAGTACATCTATTCCTCCAGAAACGCCCTTCAGGGAATTCGGTTTACTATTTGCCGTTATAATGATGTAATTGCATGCTACTCATTGATAGTGTGCAAAAGCAATCACTAGAGGGTATAAACAAACAGCTGGTGAGCAACCTTTTTGCAAAATGCTAAAGGCAAACTTCAAAAGATTTTTTTTTTAATCGTTTTTGAAAACCTGATGTGGTAATCCCAAATGTGCAGCAAACCATATGTGGCAACTCGGAAGCGACGGTGACATTCTGTAAAATGGCTCATTATCAGAACTGTTCACTAGAAAACCAGAAGGCAATGATGAGCCACAAAGTGGAATTACAGTTTGCTGGCAGGTCTTTATTCCAATCAATGATCCAAACATTTCATGCTTAAAATCACCTTCTGTCCCCCTGACACGTTTTCATGTAAATTTCAAGTTGCCTTTCCCTAAAATACTTTCCTTACCCACACCAACAGAACACATAAGACTTGTTTAAGGAGCTCTGTCCAGTCGGGGTCTTTGTGTCTTGTTGTCTGATGGACTAACGTTCAAGGCTTGTCTAGGCTCCAAGACCACACACCTTTCTCACACCAGGATCAGGTGCAATATTGCTAACAGCCTGCATGGGGTTTCCGGAACCGAGACTTTGAAAAACAACACTAGGAATTAAGTTTTGAAATTTACCAAACCATTAAACATACAGATATAAACCCATGCAAGCAATTAATGTAGGCCCAGAAATAACTAATTATGATAAGTGCATTAGGCACAGTTTTGTTTGCTCATCCACGGAAAGGCAGGGTCTTAGGCGTGGCCAGGTTTGTTGTCTGAATTCTCCTGCCCTAAGACCCCTTCTGCAATCTCCTGTGCATTCTTGCTGAGGAGCATCAGTCCCTGAGCATTTTCTTACTGCTTATCCATGCAACATGGGCTAGCTTTGTTTTCTGCAGTTGCTTTTTCTTTTTTTTTTTTTTAAGATATAATTCACATACCATGAGAGTCAGTCTTTTAAAGTACACAATTCAGTGGGTTTTGGTATATTCACAGAATAGTGCTGCCATAACCACTACCTAATTCCAGAACATTTTCATCACCCTAAAAAGAAACCCCATTCTCATTGAGCAGCCACTCTCATTCCCCCTTTTCCCATTAATCTATTCTCTGTCTCTATGAAGTTGTCTATTCTGGACATTTTATATAAATGGAATCATATAATATGTGGGCTTGAAACATTATTAGCACATAATGTTTCAAGGTTCAGCCACATTGTAACATGTGTCAGGACTTCGTTCATTTTTTTTT
>JAQZBX010046076.1:0-20864 GCA_029593785.1 Cabassous unicinctus | reverse complement strand
ACTGAGCCACTTCGGCTTCCCTGAGTTGGTTTTATTGTTTGTTTTCTTGTTGTTGTTTTTTGTTTGTTTGTTTTTCAGGAGGCACCAGGAACCGAACCTGGGACCTCCCATGTAAGAGGCGGGTGCTCAACTACTTGAGCCACTTTCGCTCCCTAATATTTTATTTAGAACTTTTGAATATATTTTCCATATTTGTAAGCAAATTGGCCACTAATTTCCCCTACCTGAACTATTTTCACTATGCTTTGGGACTGAGGATATGCTAGTTCCATCAAATAAATTAATGAGAATTCCATCTTTTTCTATGATCTGGGAGAGTTTGAATAACTTAATTTTCTGTTTTTTAAACTATCAATACAATTTAGCTATGTTGATAGCCGTCAGGACTTCATGTACTGTTGTTTTGTTTGAATCGGTATATGTACAAATTCAAAAGCTATGAAAAGATATATCATTAAAAGTTTTACTTCCTGTTCTTTCCCCCAGCTGCCCATTTTCCCACAGAAGCAGCCCTTGTTATCGGTTTCTTGTGTATCCTTCCAGAAATATTCAATATTCTATGTATTTGCAATAACACACACAAACCTTAATATACCTTAGAAATCTTTCCATATCAAAACACATAACTGATTCATTCTTTTAACTGCTGCATTATTATTCCAATGTCTGGTAGTACCATCATTTATTTACTGGCTTCTCCCCCAATGATGGACATTTGGATTGTTGTCTCACTTTGAGCATTATAAACAATTCTGAAATGAATATCAATATTTATAAGTCAAACTACTGGAAGAAAATGTAGGGAAACATCTTAAAGACCTTGTAGTAGGTGGTAGTTTCTTGGACCTTACACCCAAAGCATGCACAACAAAAGAAAAAATAGATAAATGGGACATCATCAAGATTAAACACTTTTGTGCCTCACAGGACTTTGTCAAAAGAGTAAAAAGGCAGCCGACTCAATGGGAGAAAATATTTGGAAATCACATGCCCAAGAAGGGTTTAATATCCAAGAGATGTTACAGCTCAACAGAAAAAGACATACAACCCAATTAAAAATGGGCAAAAGACTTGAATAGACATTTGTCCAAAGAAGAAATACAAATGGCAACGAAACACATGAAAAAATGTTCAACATCACTAATGATTAGGGAAATGCAAATCAAAACTACAATGAGATATCATTTCACACCTATCAGAATGACCACTATCAAAAAGACAGAGAACTACAGGTGTTGGAGAGGATGTGGAGAGATAGGAACACTTCTTCACTGTTGGTGGGAATGCAGACTGGTACAGCCACTGTGGAGGACTGTTTGGCAGTTCCTAAAGAAGTTGAATATAGACTTGCCACGTGACCCTGAAATACCACTACTGGGTATATACCCAGAAGAACTGAGAGCAGTGCCACAAATAGACATCTGCACACCGATGCTCATAGCGGCATTATTCATGACTGCCAAAAGTTGGAAACAACCCAGATGTCCATCAACAGACGAATGGATAAACAAACTTTGGTGTGTTAACGCAATGGAATATTATGCAGCTGTAAGAAGAAATGAAGTCGTAAAGCATATAACATGGATGAACCTGGAGGACATTATGTAGAGTGAAGCAAGCCAGACACAAAGACAAATATTGTATGATTGCATTATTATGAGCTAAATATATTGTATAAAATATTGTATGATTCCATTTATATAAAATGTAAATATAAATCAATTTATAAAGATGAAATTTGCTTAGTGGTTATGTAGGGCTAGGGAAGGCATGCTAAGGGGTGTGGAGTTTTTCTTTTTGGAATAATGAAACAATTCTAAAACTTGTGATGATGAATGTACAAATTGTGATTATACTAAAAGCCATTGATTATACACTTTAGGTAGATCATATGGTATGTGAATATATCTCAATAAAACTGCTTAATAAATAAGTAAATGATTGTGCAAGAATAGCCAGAAATAGCAGCTATGTACAGCAGAGGAAACAGAGACTGAGAGATGAGGAATTTTCTTGTTTGTCTGTTTTTTGTTTATTATTATTATTATTGAAATAATGAAAATGCTCTAATGATTGAAGTGATGAATGTACAACTATGTGATTATACCAAATACCATTGAGTGTACACTTTGGACAAATTGTATGCTTTATTAATATGCATCAATAAAGTTGATTTGTTAAATTAAAAAACATAAGTCATATCCTACAGATGTGGATATCTATAGGATAAATAGGAGTAGAAATGCTAGATCAAAGGACGTGTGCATTTGTAATATTAATAGATATGACCAAAGCACCCTCCAGAGACATTGTACCAACTTATACTTTCACCAGAAATGTATGAAAATACCTGTTTCTCCACACCCTTGCCCATACCTTGTTCTACCAAACTTTATGATTGCTGCCAATCTGATAGGTTAAAAAGCCATCTTGGTGGAGCTTGCAATGGGCACAGACCAAGGCAGTGAGCAGAGCTACTGCCAACATGAACTCACTGGAGCAGGTGGAAGATCTCAAGGCTTTCGAGAGAAGACTTACTGAATACGTTCATTGTTTGCAACCTGCCACTGTACGTTGGAGAATGCCTCGTATAGTGGTAACTGTATAGCTACTGGTGCATGGAACCAGTTAATAGATCCTGAGACACAAAAGGTGTCCTTGTGTGTAGCAGTTTGGCAGTTTGATATAGTTATGAATTCCAAAAATAGATATCAGATTATGCTTGTAAACTGGTCTGTTCATCTGGGCATGATTAAGTTATGATCAGGGACTTGATTGGGCCACGTCAGTAGGGCGTTGAGCCCTGCCCCTTGGTGGGTGGGGAATCAAAGATAAAACACATGGCAAAGGACAGAGTTGGAGTTTTTGTTTTTTTTTTAAGATTTATTTATTTTATTTTATTTATCCCCCCCCTTGCTGCTTGTGCTGCTGTGTCCATTCGCTGCGTGTCTTCTCTGTGTCCGCCTATCTCCCCCTCGCTGTGAGGTCTTGCCACATCAGCCCACGGCGCCGCGCAAGCCGGCCTGCCCTCACAAGGAGGCGCCGGGAAGCGAACCCGGGGCCTCTCATATGGTAAACGGGTGCTCTATCCATTGCGCCACACCCGCTTCCTGCCGTGAGGTTGCTGCATCAGCCCACCGCACCGCTCAGGCCGGCGTGCCCTCACAAGGAGGCCTCGGGACACGAACCCGGGCCTCCCATATGGTAAATGGGGGATCTATCCACTGAGCCACACCCGCTTCCCCAGAGTTGGAGTTTTTGAGTTGGAGTTCTGGTGTTGGAGTCTTGAGCTGGAGCCCCGGGAAGTAAGCACACAGAGGAGCTTGGTCGTGAGGAAGGAGAGAAGGCCCCTGGAAAAGAGATGAGTCGTTCGCCTGATAGTCTACAGCTGGCCTTGTGGAGAGAACAAGCAGCTGAACCTGGAGAGAATCAAGGCCCGGGAAGAGAGGAACCCAGGAAGCCGGACCCCTCACAGAGTTGGGTGAGAGAAGTAACTAATGCTTTATGGCCTGGTAACTGTAAGCTTCTACCCCAAATAAATACTCTTTATAAAAACCAACCGATTTCTGGTATTTTGCATCAGTACCTCTTTGGCTGACGAATACATTGTGGAATCATTTGTTTTTTCCATCAATTGCAACACTCTAATAGGCTTGTTCTTTGCTGGAATACACAAGAGAGTAGTCACACCAAAAATTACAGCCGCTTGATGTCGAGCTGTATTAGCAGAGTATAATATGTCTCGTGATGATAAAGGAAAACTAATTTTGAAACCTAGGCCTCGTGTTCAATAAGTCTGCGCTCATGCTTATGGGACCTAAGACAGTCTTTCTTCAAATAGTGATAACAGCAAAAGCCAGTTGGATACGCGAAAGTCATAGCACCAACTGACAGGAAGTGTGCACTATTCACCCCGATTATCTTGATGATGACTCACGTCATCAGTCTTTCGGTACCTTTGATTCCCTGAGTTTCAGTATTAGTGTCACTTCAGTGCTTCAGATCCTGTAAATATTTTTACAGATGAAGTGTGCATGTATGTTACTGAGTTAAACTTGGATCCTCATTCAGTTTTTATAATGTATTTTTGCAAACTACTGTAAATAGCAAATCAGTGCCAATGTTAAAGAGGGGAAGGTTGTGTGGGCTTTGTTCTCCTGCCTCAGTATTTCAGGAACATCTGCTCGACATCCCCACAGCTCTTGAAAACCAGCTATTTTGTATAGCTGTGCCTTTCATTCTTGCCCTCCTCTCTTTTAATCAGACTGCAGGGAAAACATCAGATTGCGCTTAGACTGAGGAAAACTCATCTCCATTATGTTGTAAGGAATTATAGATGTTTTGAGAAATAATTTTTGTTAAACCTGATACTGAGCTTCAGCCATTATTGTTGTATTTTTCATTTCCTTGTTTTCATTGAATGCTAATTATACTTTATATTTTTAAAATAATTTTTTAAAACACTGCAAAGGCTTCTGAGTATACAAATTCAGTGATAAGTTATGTATCGTCTGGGAATTTGAATTTTGGTACTGTGGTAGACATGCGTTACCCTAGTCGTACACACGTGTGATTGACATCCTACTCCAACACAAAGATAACATGGGAGGGCTGCACAAACTAGAGTCCACAATTCTCATTGTAAGAGTGGTAATGGCACACTGTGTGTGCATAATAGCCACATGTACTATCAGCGTCCTTAAACTATAGGGATTGCTGTAAATATTTTAAAGTACTAGAGGTGCCTTTTTACCTGGTTATGAGAATTTGAAAAGGTTTCAATTATTTCATGAGCAATCTTTTTTTTTTAATTAACTAATTAATTTCTCCCCACTCTCCCTCGTTGTTTGCACTCACTGTCTGCTCATCTTCTTTTTTAGGAGGTACCAGGAATCAAACTCGGGGCCCCCCATGTGGGAGGGAGGCGCCTAATCACTTGAGCCACCTCTGTTTCCTTTGTTGCTTCTCTCGTGTTTCCTGGCTGTGTCTTTTGGTTGCGTCATCTTGTTGCGTCAGCTCACCGTGCCAGCCTGCTCCCTGTCTTGGGTGTCTTCTTTAGGAGACCAGGGGAACTGAACCAGGGAGCTCCCATGTGGTAGGCGGGAGCCCAGCTGCTTGAGCCACATCCACTTCCCTATGAGCAATCTTTTAAATTTCATTTAACATAAAGTTGAATACCCAATAATAGGGAAAAAATTTTAATAAGTGTAACCGTTGGCCAATTTGATGTAATTATGAATTCCAAAAATATAAGTAGATCATGCTTGTAAACTGATCTGTTAATCTGGGCATGATTAGGTTATGATTTAGGGCGTTGAGCCCCACCCCTTGGTGGGTGGGGAATCAAATATAAAAGGCATGGCAAGAACAGTTTTGAGAAGCAGTCTTTGAGAAGCAGCTTTGATGTTGGAAAGAAGGCCCCAGGAGAAGAGAAGTGAGCCATTCACCTGATCGCCTACAGCTGATCTTGTGGAGGAAACAGGAGCTAAGCCCGGAGAGAAACGCAGCCCCGGGAAGAGAGGAACCCAAGAAGCCTGAACCCTGGGCAAATGTCGGCAGCTGTCTTGCTCCAACACGTGACAATGGGCTTTGGTGAGGGAAGAAACGTATGCTTTATGGCCTGGTAACTGTGGACTTCTACCCCAAATAAATACCCTTTATAAAGACCAACCCATTTTTGGTATTCCACATTAGCACACCTTTGGCTGACTAATACAATAAGGCTGCCATTTAACTTTAAATGTGTCTATCCTGGCTTTCACATTTATACAATTTTATTCTTTGAACTGCAGCAATAAAACCCTCTGTTCCTAAGAAGTCTTAAGAGAGCATTATATATATTCAGCATGGTTTTATTTTATGTAAATTTTGTAGGTAAATATGTGCATAAAAATAAAGAGTTTATGTATTAAAAAGGCTGTCATTTTATTTTGCATTTTCCTGTTATGAGTGAGCTGAGCGTTTTTTAATATGTTTATGAATCATGATTTGTATTTCTTTTTTTAAGAACTGTCTGTTCATATTCTTTTTCCATTCTTTGAATGTGTTGTCAATCTTATTATTAGTTTGTACGGACTCCTTATATAGTCAAGAAACCAGATCTTTGCTATGATATGAGTTGCCAGTATTCCCAATTCAATGTCTTTTTAATTTATTTACAATTTTTCCATGGAATTTTTTAAAATTTTTATGTTTTGAATCTTTTATTTTATAATTCCTGGATTTCATATCATACTTTGAAAGTTCTCATATTTTCTTCTGTACTTTATGGTTTCATTGATTACATTTAAATCATTGATTAATTAAAATGTCCAACTTGGTTTTTTCCTGATGGATTCTCAATTGACCTAATATTATCAGTGGAATTGATCATTTCTTTCCCCTATGGAATTATGGTAACAATTTTTTTTTTTTTTAAAGATTTATTTATTTATTTATTTATCCCCCCCTTGCTGCTTGTGTTTGCTGTGTCCATTTGCTGTGTGTTTTTTTCTGTGTCTGCTTATCTCCCCCTTGCTGCGAGGTCTTGCTGCATCAGCCCACCGTGCCGCACGGGCCGGCCTGCCCTCACAATGAGGCCCCGGGAAGCAAACCCAGGGCCTCCCATATGGTAAACGGGAGCTCTATCGATTGAGCCACACCCGCTTCCCTGGTTGTTTTTCTATATGAACTTTAGTATCACTTTGTCTTGTTCCAAAATAATAATATTGGAATTTTTACTGGAAAATTGTGCATTTTCCAGTAATAAATGTTCAATTACCTTTAAACTCATCTATAATTATATATAACTATATAATTAAATATCTATAATTATAGGCCTGTTTAAATTCACCTTGGTCACTTTGGGTAATTTATATTTTGCTACATAACCATCTGTTTCCTCTCACTTTTAAAATTAGTTGCCATAGTACTAAACATAATATTTTCTTATAATTCTTTTACTCTCTTTCATATCTGTCTATAAACAATTTATTGGATAGGTTAAACCTTTTGATGAGATACAATTGGAAAACAACTTTATTTTTTTCCCTCCATTGTTATTGAATAGACTTTTTTGGATTTTCCTTTTCCTACACACATTCAGCTAAAAGATCAGTCTTAATTTCAGGTCTTAAAATCCCAGTCCAGGCTCAACCAAAACTTTAATCTCACATCCAATCAAAACTTTATGCAATGGACTTATGGGCTGAGGATTTGCAATGGATTTGGGTGTAGCATCAGATCCCTTCGCCATTTTCATGCACACTGGGTCCCAGAGTGATTTTATTCTTAAGGGCCAGCTGGTGTCTCTTTGTCAGCGGCCTGCCCTCAAGCTTCCAGAAAGTCCACACGCAGAAAGCAGGAAGTACTTTGGAATTTATCTTCTCTGCCACCACAGACACGTCTTAACAAATGACTGTTGGGTGCAAGGGTATAAACCCAACTCCCTTATCCCTGACGGGGACAGCAACGAGGTGTGCCCTAAATCATCTCCATTGCTTCCCTGCACAATTGAGCCGAAGTTGCATCACCGCCACCATCACTCAGCGCCTTTGCTTGATATTGTCTGGAAAAAATTCTTTCTAATGAATCACTTTCACAAGAATCCTCATCTCAGGATCAGCGTCTTTTGCACTTGCTTCATCTCCTTCCCTTCCTATCCTACTTCCCACTCCCTTACCCATCTTTTCTAGGAACACTTCCCAGTGAATCAGTAGCACAAGAATTCTCGTCCCAAGGGCTGCTTCTGAAGAACCTAGGACAGGAGTCATGGACTGCTCTGTTCCTCCTTCCCCTTCTCTTCTCCTCACTATGGTGCTCCTCAAAGGTTAGGGCAAGGAAGAGGAGAACTAAAGGAAAAGAGGCCCATGTCCTGATGCTATTGTGGGGGTCAGGATGCCCTTCATGGCAGGCACCCAAGCACTGGCCTTTCTTGGGGTCTGTTGGGGGTGCCTCTGAGATCCTGTCCCTCATGAGGACGAGGCACTCCCTGGCTGCCTCTGCGACGTTCACCACCAGCTCCGGCCCCCCAGTGCAGCTGTATGCCCACAGCCTCTTCCTGCCTCATTCTGCCGTGCAGTGCTTTTAGGCAGGGTCCTTCCAGGACAGCTGAAAGCTGATGTCCATGGAGTCCACTGGGCTCACGGGTTCTCTGACATCCTTGCCCTGCCAGACAACCAAGTGTAGCTTGATCACCTGATGACTGAGGCAGCTCCAGCCCAGGCTTTTGCTTTCAGCCTTTTCCTATCAAGAAGCAGGGATGACTCTACTGGCAATATATCCAGAAGAACTGAAAACAGCGACGTGAACAGACATTTGCATACCGATGTTCATAGTGGCATTATTCACAATTGCCAAAAGATGGAAACAACCCAGGTGTCCATCAGCTGATGAATGGATAAACAAAACTGTGGTATATACATATGATGGAATACTATGCTGCTGTAAGAAGAAATGAAATTGGGACACATGACAACGTGGATGAACCTTGAGGACATTATGCTGAGTGAAATAAGCCAGACACAAAAGGACAAATATTGTTTGGTCTCACTATTATGAGCTAAATATAAAGAATAAACACATGGAGTTAAAACCTAGAGTATAGGATACTAGGAGATAGGATGAGGGCTGAGAAGGGGTACTGATGCTTAATATATGTAGAATTTTCAATTAGCTTGACTGTAAAAGTGTAGAAATGGATAGAGTTGATGGTAACACATTATAGTGAGTATAACTAACACAGCTGGTTTATAAATGAGTGTTGGAGAAGATGCTGAGAGTCAGAGCATAAAGGGTTAAGCATTCAAAAAGCATGCTTGCTGGCAAAGAAACATTAGTAAATGTCTCCAAGATCTCTGCATATTGCAGACGTCAGTAGGAGGAAGCAGAGTGGAATGAACCCACCACTGAGAAGTTATTGTATAAATTCCTAAGAAAAACTATCTAGAAATACAGGAACCGGCAGCTCTCCTACATGCCAAGCAGAGGAACTAGTGAAGGACACCCTAATTTTGTTATCAGCTTTCTAGTATAAAAAGCAGCTTCAGCCTAAATAAACTTGCCTGCATTCCTCATGGAGTGAGGTCCCCTGATCCCAATCTTTCTTTGGATCATTCCCGGCACCGTCTACCTCCACGTTGAATTACAACAAATGAGATTGTGGCTGAAAGGGGTAAATGTCCTTAGAGAATAACCTAGGGACTGAATAACAGTGAACCCAGAGGTGAATGAAGATTGAGGTTAATAGTACAAATACAAGAATGTTCTTCTATGAGCTAGAACAAATGTATGTCACTATTACAAAGTGGTAAGAATATGGTGATGCATGGGAAAAATACAATTAATGTAACTTTTGGAATACAGTTAACAGCAGTATCATATTCTTGCATCAATATCAAAGAAGGAACTATATCAACATTAAAGGTCAATAATAGGGGGTATGGGATTTTTTCTTTTGGACTAAGGAAAACATGCAAAAATTTACTGAGGCGATGACTACACAACTCTGTGATGAAAGTGAGAGCCACTGAGTGTACACTTTGGATAGATTGTACAAGGCATGGGACTGTATAACAGTGAACCATGTGGTGGATGATGGATTGTGGTTAACAGTACAAATATGAGAGTGTTCTCTCATGAAATATAACAAATGGACAATGCTAATACATGGTGTTAATAATCGGTGTTATATGGAAAAAATATACCAATGTAAGCTATGGACCATAGTTAGTGGTAATAGCCTTATGATGTTCTTTCATAATCTGTAACAAATGTTCCACAACAATGCAAGGTGTTGGTGGAGGGGTGATGTAGAAGAATTTTGCAGAACATGCATGATTGTTTTGTAAGCTCACAACTTCTCTAATAAAAATATATATATTAAAAAAGAGTGAATTAAAAATAATTCCTGAGCCCTACTGAGGCCCGCAAAGAAAACTCCCTGTCTCAAATCTATTTGTAACCCCAAGTTGGTTGCAACCTCCTGCAGGTTTGTAGCCTAAATTCATACTACTTGGGGAAGCAGATATGGCTCAGGCAGCTGGGCTCCCACCTACCACATGGGTGGTTGCTGGTTTGGATCCCAGTGCCTCCTAAAGAAGACAGTGAGCTGGCATGATGGCAAGCTGACACAACAAGAGACACAAAAAGAAAAAACATAATGAGAGACCCAACAAAGCAGGGAACAGAGGTTCCCGGTGCCTCCTAAAGAAGACAGTGAGCTGACGCAACAGGATGACGCAACAAGAGATATGAGGAGGAAAACATAATGAAAGACACAACAAAGCAGAGAGCAGAGGTGGCTCAAGTGATTAGGAACCTCCCTCCCACATCAGTAGTCCCGGATTAGGCTTCCGGTACCTCCTAAAGAATCAAGGAAGGCAGACACAGCAAGTGCAAACAACGAGGGGGTGGAGAGAAATAAATAAATAAATAAATAAATAAATAAATTCCTACTACCTGGATAGAGCAAAAAGCCTCATGCCTACATCCTTAAATTCTCAATAGCCATATATATATATATACACACAATATTTAGCAACTTGGAGTTAAGAATTAGATATTGTAAGGACTTGGTCATGTGGATTTTTAGAAACTGAAATTGACTTTTATATGACTTTAAAATGACAATTTTTGCTCTACTATCTTCCTTGATGACATCATTTTCCCAAATATGAGCACCAGTTGTCATATTAGCCCTGGCTTTATTATGACAACTTTCACTCACCTTGCAGATCTCCATGTACTGTCAGTTTAAGCAACTTCAGAGAACCATCAACCAAGAAAGTTGAATAAGGTAGACACAGCTTTAGTGCCTCCCTTTTTAAAAATGTCAACTAAATACTCTTTTTGTTTCTCTTCCTTTCTTTAGGGATAGTCATAATGACCCTGCTGTCTCCATAGGCGAGAAAGCACAGATTGAAAGCAATGGAACAGCAGGAATAGTCAGAAAACGGGAAGAACTGCCTCCTCCACATAAAGGACGAGGTCGGAGGGTACCACATGGAGATGGCAGTTAAGACAGAAAAAAAAAGGCTTTGGGAACAATGACAACACCAGAGCTGAGATTCCAGCTCGTCCTCCCCTTGGAAAAGCACTTGTGAAGCAGAGTAGGAAAACTCAAATGCAGAAATCTCACCCAAAAACTCAGGTCATACTTTCTACTTCAGTGTGTCTACAGAAGGTATACAAGAAGCACCTATTTTCCCTTTTTCTTTTCCTTTCTTATATTGTTGTTGAATACTTCATGTACAGGGGAAAGAATCGTACCTCAAAGAGAGAGAATTAACTTGTTCAGCTTTCTACTGCCCTATTATCTGCTTAATACAGAGAATTTTGTACAGTAGGAAAGATACCGCCCTGCACCGTGCCGTGTATTTGGGGCCACGAGCGGGTGGGAACAGAGCAAGGGAGGGGGGAAAGAAACACTGATCTGCAGCAAGTCCCTGGATCACTCAACCCTGTGCTCTCTGCTGCCAATGAAAAAGGTAACTGTTGAAGTCGTACTTGCATTAAAGTAATGCTAAGAATTTGGAAAAAAAAAAAAAAAGACGCAGCAGGGATGACTCTATTTCTTCATAATGGCCCCAAAGCCCTGAGGACACATTCAGAGTCTCCCCCAAAATTCTTCTTGCCCCCCTCAAGTCCAGGCTGGTCCCAACAGTGTCTTAGCTTAGCTACCATCTGGTCCAGTAGTTAGATTGCCTGTCTTAGCCCTCGCAGACACCCCGTCTCTACAGTTTATCTCTAGGTACTCGGTTATTCAGCTGGGGGTGGCGCGGGAAGTCACCTCCCTCCTCCAGGTAGAGAGAGAGTTGAAGCCCTCTCCACACCTAAGAATTCCCTTGAAATAATCCCCTTAAAGCTGCCCTCTTCCACAGCCTGGGAAGAACGGTGGTTACTGGTTTTGTCACCTCTTAGTGAGACCTGGCTGGATGCCACCTGCGCCTCTGTTTTGAATGTATGGGCACTTGTCAACAATCGTTCTCAGCTGTGGGAATCCAGCCAAATTTCTATGAAAACAGGAAGAGTGTCACTTAACCTATTCTGTGTGGTCATGTCACTCTTCTCAGTTCCTTAACTGGGCTTGCCAAGATTTTATCTATCATATTAGTCTTCTTGAAAATGGGTTTTTGTTAAGAAGACGAAGTCAAACTACAGACTTGGAAAAAATATTTGCAAACCACACATCCAACAAAGGAGTACTATCTGGAATACATATATAACTCAAACTCAACAGTAAGAAAACAGATCATCCAGTTAGAAAATGGGCAAAGCAGACATTTTACCAAAGAAGATATACAGATGGAAAATAAGTACATGAAAAGATGCTCAGTGTCATTAGCCATCATGGAAATGCAAATCAAACCCACAACAATGTATCACCACATCTATCAGAATGACTAAAATAAGAAACAGTGACAACAACCAAATGAAGGTGAGGATGCGGACAAACTGGATCTTTCCCACATTGCTGTGAATACCAAATGGTGGGAATACAAAATGGTGCAACTGCTCTCAAAAAAGTTTGGGAGTTTATTCTAAAACTAAACATGCAACTACCATACGACCCAACAATTTTACTTTTGGGCATTTATCTCAGAGAAGTGAAACCGCATGTTCACACAAACTCCTGTACATGAGTGTTTACAGCAGCTTTACTTGGAATAGCCCAAAACTGAAAACAACTCAGATGTCCTTCCATGGGTGATGGTTAAACAATCTCTGATTCGTTCACACCATGGAATTATACTCTGCAGTAAAAAGGAGTGAACTATTGAAACACACAGCAGCTGGGATGGATCTCCAGGGAATGACGCTGAGTGAAAAAAAGCCAATCCAAAAGGTTATACACTGTAGGATTTCATTTATGCAACATTCTTGGAAAAACACAATTTTAGAATGGAGAGCAGATTAATGGTTCCAGGGCTTAGGAGCTGGTGGAAAGGGGGGAATGGAAGTGGATGTAGTTAGAAGAGGGCAACACGAGGGATCCTTGTGAGGATGAAAATGTTCTCTATCTTGAGTGTATCAATGTCAGTATCCTGGTTTCAATATTGAACAATAGCTTTGCAAGAAACTACCACTGGGGGAAATTGGGCAAATAGTACAGGGGCTCTCTCCAGATATTATCTCTCTGCATGAGCCTATAACTGTCTAAAGATAAAATGTTTTTAAAAATTTAATGGGTTTTACCTTTATTTATACATTCTACTAATTTTTAAAGTTTACTATTCTATCTTTATCAATTCTCTCCTCCTATTATATTTGGTATATTTTATGATGGATTTTTCTAAATTTTCATTTGAATAGTTGGCTTGTTGTCAGTCTTTAGTTTTTAGCTGTAAAAACATCAAGGCTGTTTCCTCTGAGCCCAGGTTTAACTACATCCCATATGTTTTATCTTTTTTTTATTTTTTTATTTTTTTATTTTAATTTTCCCATGTTTGTTTTTTTTTTATTTTTTTTTATTTGTAAAATGATATATAAATACATATGCATATATGTGCATTTGTTTACATAAATGTTATTTGTTATATATATATATACATTTTATAAAGGTGCCTAGATTACCCAAATATTACTCAGAAACTACAGGGATTCCCATGATCCCCCCCACATGTTTTAATATGCTGTTTAATTCTTTTCTAGTTAATTTTCATTTTGATCCATGGTAATATGGGAAAGTATTTCTTCATTTACAAGGAGCTAGGCTATTTTGGTCCTCTTTAATTACATATATATAATTTTAGTTGCATTATAATAGAGGAATGTAACTTAAAATTTATCTTTTTTGACACTTAATTGCTATGGCTAAAGTATGGGTTTGGTTTTTTTTACTGAAACTATAGAAAGTTATTGGCTTCTCCCACAATTCACCTTTCATAGGCAATTTTACTCTATCAAATGTTCTGTTTACAAACATAGAACATGCTTAAGTTTACATCCCCCTCATAAGTCATTCCAATAACTCAAAAGGACAGAAAATTGTGTTTATTGTAATCTCAATTTTACTCTTTATTTACTTTAAATGTAATAATTTAAAAGTTATATTTTCAATTCATAATATGGATCAGTGGCTAAAAAGAGTAACTTCAAAGCGTGAGCCTAAAACCTAAGATATGGAGAAAAATACTGCCCTTGCTGTCCTTGTTGCTTGGTAGACACGAGGTTCCTGAGTTTTTCCATAAGAACCTTGGGGGAAACTGAGCGGGAGGAAAGCAGCACCTGACCACAGCCAGCAGACTGCAAGCAAGTAGCAGCAAACAATCCAGCATCCTCCCCAAAAGACCAACCACCTGGCTCTCAGCTGGGCCTCTGACCTCATCTCCTTTCACTGTCCCAAATTTAAAAAGCCCAGTGAGACCAAAAGGTGGAAACAACCCAGGTGTCGATCAGCCAGATAAATGGAGAAATAAAATATAGTATATAAATACAATGGGATATTATTCACCCATAAAAAGGAACAAAGTTCCGATGCATGCTACACGGATGAACCTCGAAAACATGCTAAGTGAAGGAAGCCAGACACAAAAGGTCACACTGTATGATTCCATTTATACGAAAGATCCAGGATAGGTAAATCCATAGAGACAGAAAACAAATTGGTGGTTACCGGGTGCTGTGGGGAGAGGGGAAGGGGGCCGACTGCTAAGACGTACAGGGTTCTCTTTTGGGGCGATGAAAACGTTTTAGAACTAGATAGAGGGGGTAGTTGCCCAACATTGTGAATATAACTGATCCCACTGACTTGCACATTTTAAAATGGTAGATTTTATGTTAACTGGATTTCACCTCGATTAAAAAGAAAGAGAAGGGTAGAAAGGGGAAAGAAGGAGGGAAGAAGGGAAGGAGGGAGGGAGGCCCAGTGAGAGCCTCCAGTATAAGGAATGAAAAAAGGCCCACACCAAGGGACGTCATTGGGAATTTTCAGACACCAGGGATAAAGAGAACATCCTAAAGAGGGGGGAAAGTTCCCATACAAAGGATCAAGCCTAAGAATAGGATCAGAATTTTCGACCGCACATTGAAAGCTTGGGATAAAAATGGAGTGAGGCCTCCAAAATGCTGATGGGAAATTATTTTCAACCTAGAATTCTATATTCCCACAAATTATCAACCAATCTATCAAAACAATGTCCCTCCCATACACACACATTTTTTTTTTTTTTCCTACTGGGAGGTCCAGGGGATTGAAACCCATGTCCCTCCATATGGGAGACAGATGCCCAACCATTTGAGCCACATCCATCCACCCACCCCCACCCATACACACATTTTAAGGAGGCTTCTGGAGGAGGTGCTTCAACAAACAAGGGAATAAACCAAGAAAGGAGAAGGCATGGATCCATGGAACAAAGGATCCAAGCCGGGAGAAAGAGAACAGTCTAGGGAATTTCCAGAATGAGTGCCAAGTCCCACGATGACGACTCTGCAGCAGACCTAGAGCTGGGCCTTTCCTGGATGGAGCTGAGAACAGAAGCTGGGGGGCAGGGCAGGTAGAAGGTGTGGGGAGGTCCAGAAGCGGATTCACCCTGCAGCTAACAGAGCTTAAGCTGGAAGGTCCCTCCTGGGCACAGCCCCCTAACAAGGCCCGGGGTGGGGGACGGGGGGGGGGTGTCCAAGCAACATCTTCTCATGCTCATAAGCTTTTGTAAATTATGAAAATAAAAGTTACGTCCCGCATAATCAGTTAAGATCATCTCTTAACTGTCTCTTTCCATTGCAATTTTCCCTCCTCCTCACTTCCCTTTGGGTCAGGTGGCATTTTTTTAAATTGAACTAAAAAATTAGTTTGGTTTGAATTGAGAGGGACATGTATGTTGCGGTCACATCCGTGTCTCCTTAGTGCTCACCAAGCCCAGCACAGGAAAGGCTTCCAGGGATTCTCCTGCTACCCACTGTGCAGACTCACCTGGCAGGTAACACAAAAGTGGGATATGAACTTGTCCTGAAGTCCCAGACACTAGTATTGGAGAAGAAACATGCTAGAGGAAAAACAGAATTATCTTTCTCTTCTATGAAAAATGACTTTACAAAATCTTTGTCAAATGAAGAAGCAAACAAAGAGTATGCTGCAAAAAAAAAAAGGGGGGGTGTATCTTAGAGTGATGGAAAGTTAAAATATTATATCATTTTTTTCTGGATTTTGGGATGTTTATGGTTGCTTTCATGTTTTGAACTTTGTGATTTTTTTTAAAAAAATGTAGATAAATATTAACTTTTATGCCTAATTTTGTACTATAATTTTGTATTTTTTCCTGAAGAGGGCCCCCACAAAGTGGGGATGTGTCAGGCCCCATTAAACTTGGATTCAGCTCCTTGGCTCTAGGAAAAAAGTGCAACTGAAAGACAGATTATCTGACCAGTTTGCATACATGGAAAATTATATCATCAGTTTTTTTTACAGTTAAGGAAGATTTAGCAATAGTTTCAAAGACTATGCAGCAAAATTTAAAATGTAGCAATTAACTTCAGAAGAAAAAAGGTTGTGCAAGAAAGGAAATTGACCCAATTATACTAGGTAGCGAGGCAGTAACATTTACACAGCTGTACCTAATAAAATGTTTGAATTAGGATTTAAATAAAACAGTTGTAGACTAATTTGGAAGATTTTTATCTCATTTACATGATAGGAAGTGGCTAAAAAATCAATAATTGATAAAGAGATAGTTTTGTATTATTTAGAAACAGCTAGAATGCTGAAAGGGGTTTCTCTGGGAGACAGGAGTGGCTAAAGGGAGTGAGTCAGGGGACCGATTGTAGCCCTGGAAGACTTTAAATTGCTCATATTATTATTTTCAAAAAATTTTATAATTAATGATGGTCATGTACATTTCAAAGAAGTCCTAGAAAATTTTGCAACTGGAAATTGGAAAATCTTGACTCAGCACAAGCTTACAAGCAAAAATTGCTTGAAATATTCTATGGAAAAACAAACAAAAATGGCAACTATTTGTCCAGCATGGAGCATGGGTAAATAGTGAGGTAGAACCTGTCAAATAATGACATAGATTAGAACAATGTCCACAAGACATGTAAAACTGTGTGTGTGTGTCTTTAAAGCAAGTTACATAATGATATATAGTACTGCAATGTATATACCCAGGAAAGATTTTGATAGGACACCCAGTATACAGCTAACTCCGGGGAGAAGTGGGAGGGCAAGGGATGGACTTTGACCCAGTGTGTGTGCACCCACATGTACTATTTATATTACTTTTTTTTTTAAGGAGGTACCGGGGATTGAACCCAGGACCTCGTACATGGGAAGCAGGTGCTCAACCACTTGAGCTACATCTGCTCCCAATATATATTACTGTTATATTACTAATATAATATATATTAGTCTTTAAGACTAATTGCTTAAAGACCCCTTTGAGCTTAGTTTTAGAATAATCTTGGAAGGTGAAGTTTACCCCTTGTGGAAACTGTTGGTGACACCCTATGCTGGAGACATGCCTACCTCCCTTTTGGGTCAAAAAGAGGCAGCCACGCTGAAAACAGTGGGAAAGCCATTTAGCCAACCCTCCTTCCCGTGAACATTTTTCACTGGCCTTGCCAAGGGGACCTTCGCCAGCCCTGCCCACAGTTTCCAAGCAGAGAGTGGTGCAGGGTCGTTCCCTGCAGCCTCAACTGGAGGTGACCCCTGCTTCCTTCAGGACCCCCCGGGGGCTTGGCGGACCCTCCAGCGCCCCCGGCCGGCGGCCCTTGGGCGCTTTTGCTCGAGCCTCTTCCCTCCCCTTCCTGGCCGATTTCCCCCGGGACTGGGGATCAAGGAGCAGCTGTTTGGGACTAAAATCTTGCCTCTTCCAGAGCCTCCCTCTCCCCTCTTCTTTGCCCCCTACATTTCCCAGTTCCAAATAACCAGGCCAGGCAAAGAGTTTCAACAATTTGATTCTTCTCTCCCTCCCACACTGAGAAGGCTGAAAATGATAATAGTTACAATGCATTGTGGAAGGAGGCGGGGATCTGTCTCTCCAGGGTCTAGGACTCTTAAGCACCCCCTTTCTATCCTTCCTGAACTCCTCCCCGGCCCCCTGACCCTACTCTTCTTCCTTGGTTCAAAAATCCCAGGGGAGAAGCCAGGGGCCGAGCGCAGGCTGCGCGGGGCCGGGGCCTCTAGCTGGTCTGGTTGCGCGTCGTCTCGCACACCCAGCGGTGCACCTCCTGGCAGAAATCGACGTTCCAGCGGCCGTCGGGGCGCAGGGTGGCGCAGCCGTCGCTTCCGCCCAGCTCGTGCCCGCGCCCTTCATCCAGCTGAGAGGCAGCCCAGTTCCTAAGGAGGCAGGACCGAGCTCAAGCCCACCCCAGACCCAGCCAGCAATCCCACCCCATGCCTGAAAGCGCAGCCTTGCAAGGATTCTGGGAGCAGAAGCTACAGCCTCGGAGGCTGGGAGGCTGCGGAGGACAGGGGTGGTCCCTGAGGGACTGCAGTGGGACAAAAGGCCAAATGGCTGACCCCAGGTCAAACCAACCCCTTACCTGTAGCTATACCTATAGTCGGTACCATCTACCCACTTCCAGAAGCCATCACTGTCGGTGAGTCCCATCCAGGTCTGAAAGGGGTTCGTATGTTGTAGAATGAATTTCTGGATACACAGGCAGGAGAGATGTTTCAGGTCCCTTGTTCTCTTATCCTCCTTCCACGCAGGCAGGGAGCAACACCCCACTCAGCTTTCACCAGCCTGGCCTGCCCCCAGGCTGAAGCCTCAACCCCCAACACGACTAATTCCTTGTTTTTCCTTTTGTAATCCTAACTATGGTTTAGTGAACCATGACTGTGGGTTAGACCTTCAGCGAAGTGCTTTGCAAGGATTATCTCCTTTAATCCTCATAAAACCCTCTAAACCGGAAGCGAGAAAAATTCTCATTTTACAAGCAAGGTAAGGAACTCAGAGTTGTCAGCCCCAGTACCTAAGCTGGTGACCAGGGCCCTAACCCACTGGACCCACTACCCAAGGCTTCATTATGACCTGCCCACCTGGGATCCGACAGACTGTGCTGAAAATAGGAGGATGCCCTGGATGTAAGAGGACAGCCCACTCGGCCAGTCGGCAAGTACTGAGGTGGAAGTGGTCTTTGAGCTTGCAGATGGCTCCTTGCCACTCATGCATAATTGCTCCTCCAAGTGGCTTTCTCTTACAGGTATGGATGGCTTTTCCCAGGAATTTAAGATCCAGGGTTTAGGAGAGTAGAAGGGAAAGGTGTGGTCACCTGATTTTGCAGAAGAAACAAAGGAGTGGATTGACCAACATGTGAACCTAGAAATTCCCTTTGAGAGCACGTTAAGGGTTTGCATCTGGAGGAAAATTGTCTGATTTTACACATTCTCCTCGGACACAAAACTAAGATTGCAGGTAGTCACCTCATCTGAGAGCAGGATAAGTTACTGTGGCACCCCTGGATTCTAGAATCCTGCAAATAGAACAATGTCCCGTGCATAAAGGGGCAGCCCTAAGAGGAGTCAAAAGAGCTGGAGAGAAAGTGCATGGAGAAAGATGCCCTATTTGATGCCACCTACTGCCCCAGTGCCCTCTTCCTGTCATCCAAAAGGTTGAATAACTGAACAAAGAATATAAATCATCAATATCCAGCCCTCCATGTTGAAAACTGAGAGAAGGGAAGACAATGCAATAAGTAAAGGAAAGAAATCAAAGAGAAAAATTTGAGCTTTATTTTAGAAACAACAAAAAAGAAGTCTAAGATATGGGAGATGGACTTGAGAAAAGGACCCCTAATGCAGAAGGAAAAGGAGAAAGATGAAAGTAGATGGCAAGAAGATGGTGGCTATGGAAGGCAAACCATGGAGATACATTTGGATGATGTGCCCCAGTAGAAAAGAGAAAAAATGGACAATAAAAGTACACAAAGCAGGGAGCGGCTGTAGCTCAGTGGTTGAGCACCTGCTTCCCATGAACAAGGTCCTGGGTTCAAGCCCCTGTACCTCCTAAAAAAAACCCAAAGATATGGCATAAGAAAATCTTCCAAAATGTTGGAAACAGTCACTTTTCATATTAAAAGTCCTCTCCTGGTCTCAGAAGAAAAAAAAAAAAAAACTGAGACAAAATGAGCAACACCAATATATATCTGGATGAGGTTAATGAAATTCAGAGATAGAAAAGGCCTTAATTATTCAGGCAAAACACTTAAGGGACCTAGGAGAGAAAAGAACTAAGCATGTAGGAAGAATAAGTGTGCTGGCTTCTGCAACTTTCACATGGAAATTTATATAAACTCTTTTATATTTTGAAGTTGATAAATTTCAGCCCATCATTAAAGCCATAAAAGTAATCACTAGTATAACTAAAAATGAACTCATCTATTCTAAAATACTATGGGGAGAAAACAAAAAGAACACATCTCAAATAGCAAATGAGAGAAAACAAAAGGATAGAAAACAGAAAAGAAGACTAAGATCAAATAAATCCGTTCTGGCTGACCAAGATAGCAGCATAAGATGTTCTACTGCACTGTGTCCACAAAGAGAATCTTTGAACAACTAGCAAAAACTGGCAAAGCCAACTTCCTCAAAACTCCAGAAAACAGTTAAAGGGTTGCAATAACTGGGCAAGTGCTGAATCAAGAAAACACAGCTTTTAAGACAGTAGGAGAAACTTGTGTTGTCCTTGCTGACCCCTCCCCCAATCCCTGCCAAGCACGGTGTGGAACCAGCTTGCACCCCCATTGTGGACCCTGGTCCTGTTCTAGAGGGAGTAGAGTAACCCTGTGTGCATTCTGGAGTTCCTATATGTCCATGCCAATCTATCCTTCTAGACAGATCAATAAGGAAATAGAAGACTTGACCAATACTGTAAGCCAACTAGACCGAACAAACGTATATAGAACATGTCACCCCAAAGCAGCAGAATGTACATTATTCTCTA